>ML828525.1:73230-89027 GCA_009831015.1 Picea engelmannii | reverse complement strand
CTCTTTGGACGCCCCTAGCGAACTTCTTCCTTTCAAAGGGGAGATTAATAAGGCGATAAAAGAGGACATAAATCGACAATCTATGAAGGTTACTTGGATACCCCCTCCTCCAACCTCTAGGCCCGAAGATGGCCCTATGCTCTAAGCATTTCTTACAACTAACTAGTGATCTCATTGTTCATTCAAAATATTTTCAGCTGGCGTTGTCAGAAGGCCTTGAGATTCACCTCATCCAATTGAGGGTTTTCTCTCACCAGTTAGTTGTGTGTTGAGTCTGATCATCACATCCCGCGTATGGACACAATATGTGATGATCACCCCATCGTTAGGGGTTTCCCTGTTTTTCCCTGAACATGATTCAATCTCAAAAGGTGACCCAAAATTTTTAGTTCTTGACCTCATGAGCTCTTACAATTTCGAAGATGAGAACACAGAGTTAAAAATAAGAATAATAATTGGAGTTCTAACAATTCTTCAATTAACATCCCTTCTTCAAGAGAATGTTGTTTCTCGTAACCAACACTACACACTTTGACCTCCAATCCATTGTTTAGTGTTAGATCTATAAAGATGAGGGGACCTACTCTGGGATTTACCTTCCAGGAATGAATACAGAGGGTTTAGGGGGTGTGCAAGTATTTATTATTTACATAGATATTAGCTACCCAAAAAAAACATTAGGTAGATTTGGGGTGGTTATCCCTCTTTGGTATTAACATTTATTGTATTGGATATATGACTTTCTTGGATTTTCTTGGTTCAATGTTTAATAAATTTGGCCTTGGAAGTTTTTCATGTTGTCCAATCATTACAACATTACATACTCTTGTGAAAAATCACTATTTTTTATGATGCCAACCTTATGAAACACATCTTGAGTTTTCACATCATTGGGGGAAAGTACTTGAAGTGGACAATTATCTTATAGGAGTTTGACCTGGAGTTCATTTCTTACAAGTCTATGAAATAATTGGATTTTTCTAAGTTGATGCCTGATATTTCTCGAGTTGATGATGAACCCATGGCTAATGACCCATTCCATGAAGATTTATTATTCCTCATTGGCTCATCTGATAAATGGTATAGAGATGTCCTTGTGTATCTCCAAACCTGGTGTTTTCATTCTTAGTTTTCCCATGATGAGTGTCGGTGCATATGCCATTATGATAGTGACTACCTTATCATCTATGCTTATCTTTATTGTTGTGGGGTTGATTTTCTCTTATGTGGATGTCTTGTCCATGAGGAAGATAAGAGGGTCCTAAGTGACTGCCATGTTAGAGCATGTGGTGGTCATCTCTTTGGGTTAGCCACTTCCTAGAAGATTTTGTGCGCAGGATAATATTGGACCATGATCTTCAAATATTGTATGGATGCCTTCCAAAAGTTTATCTCCCATAAAATATTTACTTGGAAAATGTTTGTTCATCTTGCTCTGTTACATCTTATGGTATCCATCAGTCCCTTCTCCAAATGGGAACTAATTTCAAGACTTGTAATCCTACCTCGGATCATGGCCTTTGACTACTTCACTAAATGGGACGAGGATTTTCCTACATTTTCTAACGATGGATCCACTACTGCTTTATTCATATTCAATCATATCATTGCCCAGTTAGAAGTACCAAAAACTATTTTGATAGACCATGGGTATCACTTTCACAACAAAATGATAATCGGACTATCAAGATCATAGTAATTGAATATGTGTAGAGTCTAATGTTCATGTTGTCTAATCATTACAGAATTCACTATTTTTTCTGATGCCAACCTTATGAAGCACATATTGAGTTTTCAGATCATTGGGGGAAAGTACTAGAAGTGGACAATTATCTTATAGGAATTTGACCTGGATTTCATTTCTTATAAGTCTATGAAATAATTGTCTTTTTCTAAGTTGATGCCTGATATTTCTCAAATTGATGATGAACCCATGGCTAATAACCCATTCCATGAAGATTTATTATTCCTCATTGGCTCATCTGATAAATGGTATAGAGATGTCCTTGTGTATATCCAAACCTGGTGTTTTCATTCTTAGTTATCCAATAACGAGTGTCAGTGCATATGCCATTATGATAGAGAGTACATTATGATCTATGATTATATTCATTGTTGCGGGGTTGATTTTCTCTTATGTGGATGTCTTGTCCATGAGGAAGATAAGAGGGTCCTAAGTGACTGCCATGTTGGAGCATGTGGTGGTCATCTCTTCGGGTTAACCACTTCCTAGAAGATTTTGTGCGCAGGATAGTTTTGGACCACGATTTAGTTACAATGTTATGGAATTGATCTGATCACATTTCATGGCCTGCACTGGAGATCAAGAAACTGGATCCAAACATAAACAGTCCCTTCTATTGATTTCTTCAAACCTGAGCTAAAAAGTCTCAAGCCCGTGAACATACCATCATCATGATTCCAGTCTTCCAAATCGACACAAATTGGCAGTAACCCTGAAGCCTTCAGAGCCCAGAACCAGCATGACCCCAACTAGTTTCGAACCCTGCACTAGATCAGCCCCGAATCAATTCTCCTCTGGACATATATGAATACCATTATTCATTCCCAGACCCAATCAAAGGACCACTGAAATTTGACAGGTCTCAAATTTTCTTGACGTCAATCAATTTTCTGTCACAAAAGGACTGAAGATTCAAATATTAGACTCCCTTCCAGATTATCAAATCTGTGCAGGACGGAAAGTAGAGAGTACCTAAACATCGTCTCTCTTCACTGCTTCAAAAACCCAATAGTTAACAATGGAGCCCACGAACCACTCAGTCGACTGTTCACCTTTCCCCGGACTCGATCTTCAAATCAAGGCCGATCGAATACCATTCTCTTTCTTGAGCTCTCGAATCAAGGCCGATCAAAGCCGATAGTAAATGGGATTTTAATGCCAATGAAGGATTGAGACCCACCAGATGATTCAAAGGTTTCTATGAAATGTAAACTCTTCAACCATACTCTGAACTAACCCATAAATTAGTTACGCCTTTGGTTTTAATTCTTACCTGACTCTTTGGTTTTGGAACCACACTTCTACTTGACGTGGTTGCAGATTTATGCTTTTGAATTAGTTACGCCATTATTGTATCAGTAAACAATGGCAGATTAATTTCGTTGGTTTACTGTCAAATACTGTATCCACTCTAGGAGCAAAAAGGTTGGGCAGGTAAGTAGTAAAGTGCCGGTAGGTCAGGTTATTATAACGTAAGTAACGCTGCAAGCTTACATGTGTCTTAGTAAGGCAGAATGCCTTCGATGCAGTCAGGGTTGGTATGTTGGTTTCTTAGGAACATTAAAAAAAGAAAGCATTAATATAATTTTGAATGTTTTATATTAATAGGTTTGGATTTTTAGGACAGTGCACCATTTTCATGCAATACTTTCATCTCTGAATGCTTATTTCTAGAGAGAAGAATTTAAGGGCATGTAGGAGAGTACATTATTGTCAATCAAGAAACTATTTAGGTTCTTTCCATTTGATTGGTGAACTTGCACAAATGGTGCCCAAGTGGCAAGACACCATTCTACTACAAGCATAACAACCCTAGAAGATAACACGAAACTTAAAGCTGTTACAAACATAACAACTCTTGAAAACAACTAGTTGATGGATGTTGCATCAGAAGATGCTTTCTAAAAGCATTATTATGTTCCCATCCCCCACTCCCCAAAACATTTAGCATAGATATACGCAAAAAAGAGTCAACACCTTGAAACCTTCTGCTTGGTATTTTGTTTGTTGACTTGTGGACACACAAACTTATTTCAGTATGATAAATGCTAAAAATAAAAAAAGATATAATATTTACCATTCCATAGAGATGGTTGCTTTGAAACAAAATGACACTGGAAACTTTATTTAGTGATTTGTAGAAAAATATTCTTGTGCAAATTTAACATTTATCATCTTTATCTTTCTGTTTAGGAAATCCAAAATTTCAGTTCCCTAGAGATGTTTGATGTTTATTGCCTTATGTTCCATAAAAGCTTAAAACAACCATTTCTATAAGAGACTTCAACATCTCAAACTCGAATTCATCCTCACCAGTTGAAGAAGAAGATGAAGACTACTCAATTTTTCTACTTTCACCAAAATATTTCCCCAATTCTAGAATTTCTTTGTGATTTTTCCAGACAAAACTATAAAGTAAATCCTCTAGTTTTAGGGCATCACCCAACTGTTTTTATTGCAGCCCAACAATTCTAAAGCAATGAACATCTTAGGTTGGGCATCACCGATAAGCTTAAGATAACATCATAAATTATTTCCATCTGATGGCATTGATGGAAATAACAATGTTACCAGCTTCATTTTCATACTCTTCGGTTCAATTTTTTTCATATTGTCAATTACTTGTTTAAAAGTAAGCAACCTCTTTTCCCATCATTTTAAACAATCACGCGATATCTTTATGGTTGACCTTATTGCCTCAGTCGGTGGCCCACTGCTTTTCCTGCCCCCTGATTTACTTTTGTTTAGACAAACAGGTGAAATATGTCCAACAGTTGATTGCATTGCCTTATCTGTCCATCTGATGCTTTTCCTGTCCCCTAGGTTATTGTAGACGATGTTCTTGGTGCTTCTAATGGAAAGAAACTTTCAATCACCTCTGGAAAAATAGATAAGAGGAAATTTTTATCCTCAACAAACAGTTGGAAGTTTTTGGACTAGAGCATGACATTTACGACCCCATTATCAAATCTTAAAATACAACCTAATTTGACCGTTTCACATAATCCTACAACAAGATCCGGGTGCTCTAACAACAGGCCAACAGAAATCACCTGTGCAAAATCAGTTGCCAAGGACATCTTTGCCTTTAGATTGTGTGGATCGTAACTTTGTATCAAAATTCGCTGCTTTTGTCTTTCCCATCTTACCAGACTAGTTTTTCTTTCTTCAACTTTCAATGTCAGACCATTTTCTGTCGGTAGTGAAAGTGAATACTTGATTGTAAAGGGTTTAGTAGCTTCATAGGCAGTAGACTCAACAAGAGTACTCACAATTTGAAGCCTTTTGTTGGGTGACAATTTGAATGAGTGGTGTGCAAGATATGCGAGTACAATTCTGTATAGTCCTATTCTAACCATCCCCCCTCCTGTTGGAATCTTACGCAAAGAGATGTTATTTAGAACATATATCTCAACCTTTTGTTTTTCCTGGGATATATTCTGAGCTCCAAGATGGATATAAGTTGAGAATAATGAATCCAATGGTATCTCAAGATCATAAGGGTTAGGATGCCATCCAAATGTTGGTGTTGTCGAAGCTCTCATGAGCAATTCTTTCAAGTGAAAATCATCAAAAATGAAGGTTTCATCTAGAGCACTCAGTTCGATATCTCCAGTGCTTGTGTAAGATGGAAATCTAAGACATTCTCTGCTAATACATCTGTTAAAACACTAATCATAAGTTAGTTGGTTAGTTAAGTTAACCTAACTTTATATAGTTACATGACAGTTATGGTCTTTTGTATTATATATGTACATCTATGTACATTATTATTTACAGAAGCATTGGTGAATAGAGTATGCCTTTTCTGCCATTGTTTAGTTATCTCCATTCATCATGGTTTATTGATTGCTTCTATTATTTCCTTTATATTTCTACTCTTTTCTTCATTATGAATCTAACAGTGGTATCAGAGCATGATATTGATCTTATGGGCTTGGCAGTTTATGAGAGCACTATAATTCTTAGTGCCTAATAATACCATGGTAGCTTTTCCATGGTAGATGATGAAAAAGCTGATGATGAAAGTAAAGAAGAATTATGTGTTATTTATCTTCTTTATTTTGATAGTTATTTTACCTTGTGTTTATTTTCTTCTTGTCATGACCTGCACTTGCAAGAATGTTGTTGGCTTATGCTATTGATGAATTTTGTGAATGCAAAGTAGAAGGGCATATTTTGAAAGAAGGAGAACGCTTCTCAATGGTGAACCCTCGACGTGGTAATTGAAGTGAAGTAATATCAAAGTGGAGACAAGACAAGAAAGGCGACAAGATCAGTTTTTGTTGTTGTTTGAAAATGCACAAGATTAGGAAGGCGCCAAGAACATAGTGAATAACGTCAACATTATATTTTTATAGAGGTTATTTCGTGGAGAAAGATATAAGCTGTTAAATGCAACCTGCTGAGATATAAATTTGTCACGTATAGAACGGTCTCTGCCAGGACCTCTGAAGGAATCGTCGACCATCAAGTCAAAGGAACCATATTATAGTGGAGGTTCTATCATTGCCGGAATTGGAGGAAGGAAGATGAAAGTTGTTCTAACTTCCAGGCATATAATTTTTATTTTGGGGGGTTAATTAACCCGGGCATATAATGTTGTTATTGTTCAGATAATGTGTTTATGTATGTATATTTATCCAAGTTGAGAATTGTTTATTTCCTTGTAGAATGGATATGGATAAACATATTAAGAGATTATGCAAAACAAAAGCTAACTCCGATGATACAGAGCTCCAATATCAGAGGCAGTTTGGTTATGGGAATTAAATTTGATTACCAAAAGACAACGCTTCCAAGAAAGTCAAATCTTGGAAAGAGTGGCTATAAAGTCATCAAATTTCAATTTTATTAGAATGACATGAGAGAGATTGGGAATTAATTTTAAAGTTAGCCATAGTTGTGGGGTAAAAGCCATTGTTGAGAGGAAGCATTGGATTGTCTTCAAAATAGTTGTTGTTTGCATAAAACATTGCTTTATGAGGGTTATAGCTTGCAAGATCCCTTTAAAAAAAAATTGGAGTGATAAGTCATATACCTTGCAAGATCTCTTAAAATCTTTTGGAGTGATAAGTCATTAAGTTTATAAAATAAAATAAAAAGTGCATTTCAAGGAAACATAAGGATTTATAAGAATGCTTTCATTATAAATGCTTGTAATTGCAAAATTGTTTAATTGTTTGTAATTGGAGTTATAAGGATTTGTTATTTATTTGAAGACTTTTTGTAAAGGTGTGATAAGGAGTTTTTGGATGTTATAAGGAGTCCTCTTTGACCCACCCGAAATTGAATAAGGGGGTCTCTCTTAGGATCTTTGTGTGCGTTATTGGTTAGCCTGTAGCTTTTTTGGCATTCATGCAACGGACGATCACTCTTGGCATGCACAACACGATACAAAATTGAATGTTGTGGCATCAGCATACAACCATCTCTCTTCCATATTCTGCATAATGGCAAGAATTGAAGAACTATTTACAATATTGCACACATTAATTAACTCAACTACAGAATCTATAATTGCAATAAACAAGTGCACTCTTAGTACAGTGATTACTTGTTTACAAGTAATGCAAAAGAAGATCGATATGTTCAAACTTCAGAACAAGTTGTTATCTGATGAGTTAAGTTTTCTTCGACACCAACAATGTGATTTTAACAAACACAATGAAATCAAGGATGAGAATGAAGACGCTCAATTGACTACTGATGAAATTCATAAACATGAAGATCAGTTAGATGAAGTCCCTAGGTCAGAAAAAGTTGCGGATAAATGTATTGTTCGACCATAGGAAGAATTACGATTTAAACAAATTCGATATGGACTAGGATATGTACAGGACACTGACAACCTTTTTCATTTTCCTAATTATAGCAAACATGTTTGCTTTGTGAGTGGAGGTTTTTTGAATGATGATAAGATGACAGAGCTTGCAGATATTGGTAAGGAACAGGTACAGGATATAGTTGATGATGATGTTTCTAATCAGTCGGATAAAGAACCCATACAGTGCAAACACTGTCACCGGTTTGGCCATGATAACTCAAACTGTTTTGATCTTCACCCATGCAAATTTTGTGGGAAGACAAATCATCCCTTAGTAAGGTGTCAAAAGTGCAAGTGGAAACAAATTCATTTTGAATGGTTACGGAATTGGCGTTGGCATTTGGAAGCCAAATTATTGGAGCAGTCTTAACACCGGATTTATACACAAGTACAATCGTACTTGATTGGAGATATTTCTACAGTTGATGGACATGAATGTTTTTCAAGATTTGTTGATTTAGGGTATGATCGGGGCCCAGTTGATGTAATCTTCTGAGTTGAAGATCGAGTCTTCAGACTTCGCCGAAAGACAATTTGATGTGCTGGATCTCTTCTTGGCCATACTTGTGAATCACAGTCAAGGGAATTGGAACCACTTGTCATTGAAAGGGGGAAAATCTAGTTGAGTTAGGTTCCAAGTTTGATTTTGAGTCAGGTTCCAAGTTTGATTTAGAGCCTATGAACAGATGATCAAGTATGCAACCTAACTCTTGGTATGCAGTCTTGTTCCTGAACATATTGTTGTTGATATGGTTTGTGGTCAGCTTAAAACCACTAATTGAGCAAAGACATGAAGTTATGCTTGTTACATTTTCATATTTTTGAGGCTTGAGCTCTTTTTAGTTTATTGTCAACCTAAAACGATGCCATTTAGTAGAAGAAATCAACTTCTACTAGACATTCAGTTTGTGGTCATCTCGAAACAACCAGATTGGTTTGTGGTCATCCTAAAACCACCAGATGAGTTTGTGGTCAACCTTAAACCACCAATTGAGTAGAAGACATCAACTTCTGCTATTTTTTTTTCAGAGTTCAGAGAGCATCTTCAGCCAACCCTCTGAATATTCGCTTGATACATTTGATTGTCAAGTAGTGGCAGTTTTTCAAGCAAGAACGAACTTATGATTAAGGGGGAATGTTAAAACACTAATCATAAGTTAGTTGGTTAGTTATGTTAACCTAACTGTTATACAGTTACATGACAGTGATGGTCTTTTGTATTATATATGTACATCTATGTACATGATTATTTACAAAAGCATTGATGAATAGAGTATGCCTTTTCTGCCATCGTTTAGTTATCTATGTTCATCTTGGTTTCTTGATTGCTTCTATTATTTCCATTATATTTCTTCTCTTTTCTTCATTATGAATCTAACAACATTAGTTTATTTTCTGAGATGAATGAGCCCAGTGTTTTAAAATAATTCTCCAAATGGAGAATCATTCTCTTGCAGACACATCGTGGTTACCAGATACCCAATCTAGCCATAGACTACAATAATCTTCGATTCTGAGATGCAGAGACACACCGAGACAACTAGAAAAGAAGGGAAGTCATTTTGCTTCATACAATCTTTCCAATATATGTAACCTAAAAAGAAAGAGGCCAACATCATCATGAACTACACAGAATTTTGAATCTTTCCATTTACCTCCAACTCCAGCATCAAGCAGAATCCAAATTTTAATAGAGTTATTGTCTCAGACTTCCATTTGAAGCGATAAAGATATTTGTAAAGCCTGGTTATGGCTTGCAATTCCATGTGCATTTGGAGATGTTTGGAAATAACGTCACATCCTTTCCAAAACTCAACAATGACCCCCATCAGTTGGAAGGCCCTCTTCAAGTCATCCATGGGTTTGCTATAGAACGAAGTATCAATGAAGGGAAGATCATTTAACTAAAAATCGACCGATTGCCATTCAAAATTGAACAAAAAAAAAAGTTTGGACATTGACACCCCTGATATGTTCTTAGCCATTTTCCTTCTGCTATGCTTCTCATGAACACTTCTAGAAGTGTCTCAGTATGGTTTACTATCAAATACTATATCCACTCTAGGAGCAAAAAGGTTTTCTCTTGATCAAGAGGAGAGGAAAATCTAGGCAAAGCAATATCTGGTGGACTTAGATGTGGGATATGCAACGCTCCAAGTGCAGTTTTAATGAACAATTCAAGATCGTCTTCCCCTTTCAACCCACTAGCACAAGGAGGTGGTTTCACGTAAGCACTTGATAGAGAAACTAAACCCCCTCCCTATCAACTGATTGTTTATTATGAGCATTGCTTCTTTAATCAATTTTAGGAATTGAATTAGTTTTGAATATAGATGACTCCACACACATTCAAAAAGCATGCACACACCACGAACATGCATACACTTTTTTCCAAAAGAAACCTTTCTCGGGTTATGTGAGGGCAAGTTGGGTGGGAGGGTGAACCTCTAGAAAAACCTAGCTTTAACTCGTGAAGAGGCCAAGGCGTGCAAGTGAGTATGTAGAAGATCTTCTTAACAAATAAGCACTAGTGTTTCCTAAAAAAATTAGGTTGGAACTACAACATGCTTTGATAGTGTGTCACATTAACCGAGCTTCATAGTTAGGTAATTGATATCATCATGCAAGGTCTCATGCAAAGAGACTAAAAATATAGTGTGTCGTGTGATCTGAACCAAGAAAAAGAGAAAGATATGGTGAACCAAACAACGTTGGATTGGGAAGTTGAACCTCACGAACCAATGGAAAATGATGCAAATCTTCTATGAAGGAGTCATTGAAGAGGTTGCACCTCTATCTTATTGTTGTCATATTATTACAATAACCATCTAAACATTCTAAATCCAAAAACGTTCCAAATCTCTGGTCACCGCCCAAATGCAATATGCGGGCCATTGTTGGTTCAGTATATAATTCCAAGTTGATGTGGGCCTTTACCTACTCTTCCCTTGGAATTGGAACTTACAGCTTAACCTCACGATGGAATTGTGACTTATCCGATTCACCTGAGCATGCTTGACCAATCGAAAAGTAAGAAAACCTCCCATCAATCTTACGAAGTATTTTTCCAAATAAGTCTTTCATCTATTTTTCATAAAGAAAATAAAAAATTTTAAAAATGTAAGTCCTTCAGACCTTGTGACTGAATCTAGTAGGAAATATTACAATTACAAGCAGAAAAAAATTTGGGTCCTACGCGCACTTATGCATCTCCCATCTCTCTGGTTCCTCCTTCATATCCACCTCCTACCCCCCGAGTGGGAGATAGAGACGCTTGACATTTTGTAGATAATAATTTCGTGAAGCGTTTGAAGTGCCTACCCTTTCTTATTATATAAGGGGAGAGATTGCGGCCACCTTATGACCATCAACTTCGATCAAAAAGAAGAGTTCAAAAGTTTATAAAGTGTCAAAAGTGTTTCCACACATCTTCTTCAAGTCGGGGGCCAACCTCCCCCCACTTATCTGAAAGTCACCCCGATCCTTTTCCTCTGTGCATTCATATGTTAAGGGTGATCAGGAATTCCACCGCTTCCATGGGGTTGGTCAGCGTTCCATTTCAGTAATAGCAGCGAGATCAATTCCATTTCTTTCTTCCTGGGAGCGAAGCAGAATCAATTATACGGTAAGGTGATCATAACTCTATATAATTTCTTCCACCCAACTGAAGAACCAGACATTTCATAACCCTTATTCATGTACCCATATCTAGGTGTTTCCATCCCACCCTTCTCCCTTCTTACTAATCCACCCGGCCTCATTCAACTCTACTTGTTTCCTTCCCACCTCCATTACCCGCTTGCATTAAATATAGAAATTCCCTCTCGGATATCAAAGTTGCCAACTAGTATGCCTTGTCGCCTACTTGTCTTTCACTGAGAATAATGGGACTTTTTTGTTCCCTACCAAGTCGTTCCCAAGGGATTGAATCCATAATGTTTTGTAAAATGGTTGTGATAGGTTCAGACTAATTAGTGAATAACCCTGAAGATGGAATTAGTTCTCTCTCCCCCTGTCTCTTCGCTGGTTGGTTTGTCTGCAACTAGGAGAAAAGGTACCTAGTTGTTACTGTGTTTTTTTGTGTCAAGCCACTTAGCGGTAGAGGCATATCACCCCATATATTGGTGAGCATATCCAAGTCCAAGTAGAAGCATATGTCCCGTATTCCTAATCTCGTAGTAGAGTGCAGTTTCTTTAGTCCATGTTATATATGCATCCATATTTAGGAGCCCCAATGAGTAGCAACAAGGTTCGGTTAACCATGGTTCAGTGAAATACCCAGCCCAGTGTTTGGGTAAGCATAGCGAAAGTAGGTTCCGGTAACAACTAGAGGGGTTTCAACCCTATCTATATTTCGTCCCAACTTGACATTACTTGAGGCTAGTTCCTTATCAACACATGTCTCCCCAAAGCCAATAGGTTCACGGACAAAGGGTAAGGACTTACCCTAGTAGCATTTTAGCTATATGTGTAGATTGGTCATTTGGGGTCTTTAGAGAGCTTTCTTATTTACTTACTATGCATTGTTCTTCCCATCAGTCATTTCCCGCTAGCATTTCACATCATTGCCACCAGCCCATAGCACTTATTTTTACTTATAGAGATTACACCTTAGGTTTACTTACCTTTCCTTTGCACAGAAGTCTACCACGCTTACGTGGTACAATTTTTTTACGTTCTTTTTACGAGGGTCAGTTATCCCATCACCAATCATTCTCCCACTTTTAATAAATGAGGTAGAGCCCTTCTAGCCAAGCGACTTCAGAACAACCAAGCATGGAGTTGCATACTACTATTTTATCTTTACTAGAGAACCTACCAAATCAGGGGGCCTACTGCAAGAGTTTACTTAGACCTTCAAAGCCTCGGTACTCGTCCTAGTTGCTGGAGTTTAGCACCTGCCAAACCGCAAGCCAGAGATTCTCTTACTAGGTTGCTAGCTTACAAAAGATTCTTTTATTCCCACCATGGATTTGATCTTCAACCTGCTTAGAACACATTTTATAACAATTGATGCACCCACATATGGTTTGTATCATCGGGCTTTCTGATTTTACTTTTTTTACTTACACAAATTTGATTTAGCGAGCCTTGATTGAGTACCCAATTTGTTGCTACCCCACCCTTTCTATAAGGTGTCTGAGTCACAAGAGAAATTACCTTTTGCCAAGTTTCAAGTTGCTTGTTACTAGACCGTCCGGCGGGGGGGACACCCTACAAGGTTTATTACCTTTTGAACTAACTCTTCTTACACGTTAGAACTTCTCTCCCCCAAAAAACTCAACTACCATGCTTATTTTACAATTCAACCAATCCGAGCCATCCAGGGACCCAGACATACCCCCCGAGATCCATACACTCAATCCATTAGCCAATAGTCGATGTCTGCCATGGGACACCTATGGGTGAATTCCCCATGAGAATTTCTCGCTGGCTCGCTTAACAACGATTCTATCGCTGATTAGAAAAGTATCGTTGAAAAGAAAAGGGCATTGCCTCAGAAAAACGACCTCATAAGCTAAACTTACCTCATACACTGCACAACACTTACCCTGAATTACCTTTATCTTGGGGGTGTGCCCCCAAATCCCACATCCTGTTGTATGGATTTAAGGGCATCACACCCAGCCCCCA
Organism: Picea engelmannii; assembly: GCA_009831015.1. Lineage (NCBI taxonomy): Eukaryota > Viridiplantae > Streptophyta > Pinopsida > Pinales > Pinaceae > Picea > Picea engelmannii. The sequence continues at coordinate 75,822 of ML828525.1, read as the reverse complement.
AATTGACCTACTCATTTAATTTTTTACTACCTATGAATTGCCTCTTACGTATAATTGCGTCATTAAAAACGTATACGAGAAATGTTTCATTTTGACATAAAAAGGTCAGGAGGTCTTGTTCTTTTGAGGGAAAGGAAAAGGACAAGCTTAAGGCTCACATTTGGGCTAATCGAGCTAACCCAAAGACCCAAGCCCAGGGCAAGCAAAGGGATTTTACCCGCCGAAGTTAAGTTAAGTTAAGTTGTGCCAAAAGTACAGCGATTATGAAGTGAACTAATTACTTATGTGCAAATGAAACTACTCCATCCGAAACAGACGGATCTCTTGTTATCACCAAAGCGAGAGACAAGGCATGGAAACGTTTTTGAAAGACGTCAAAGTTTTATTATTTACTACGATTCATCCACAACGATGTACTATCCATCCACAGTGAGAGTGAAGGCAACCCAAAACAAGCCAAGGTCCTACTGGACTCTATATCTTTTGACATTCATTGGCATTCATCATGCAAATGAAACTTGCATGGTTTTGTCTCACTATTACATTGTTCCATGGATTTAAACATGTCCACCATGACACATGTTTTAGAGAATGTAATTAGTCTTCCACAATGACCCCTTGGGAATTCTTTCACCTGGGACAATATACCTATCCCAGACGTGCGCATGAGCATCTTGTGAAGACGGTGTTGATTATCAGAGGCTTCTTTGCTTCCTCAATCTATCGACATCTCTATTAAGCATCTCTCCCCACCATGATATACTCTTTGGATGCCCCTAGCGAACTTCTCCCTTTCAAAGGGGAGATTAATAAGGCGATAAAAGAGGACATAAATCGACAATCTATCAAGGTTACTTGGATACGCCCTCCTCCAACCTCTAGGCCTGAAGATGGCCTTATTCTCTAAGCATTTCTTACAACTAACTAGTGATCTCATTGGTCATTCAAAATATTTTCAGCTGGCGTTTTCAGAAGACCTTCAGATTCACCTCATCCAATTGAGGGTTTTCTCTCACCAATTAGTTGTGTGTTGAGTCTGATCATCACATCCCGCGGATGGACACAATATGTGATGATCACCCCATCGTGTGGTTTCCATAGATAAAATTTCATGAAACGCTAATTAGATACCAGTATTAGCATACATATAAAAACAGTAATCGATATTGGAATTGTAATTATTCCCTCTCATTAGGGGTTTGCATGTTTTTCCCTGAACATCATTCGGTCTCAAAAGGCGACCCAAAATTTTTAGTTCCTGACCTCATGAGCTCTTACAATTTCGAAGATGAGAACATAGAGTTAAAAACAAGAATCATAATTGGAGTTCTAACAATTCTTCCATTAACATCCCTTCTTCATGAGAATGTTGTTCCTCGTAGTCAACACTACACACTTTGACCTCCAATCCACTGTTTAGTGTCAGATCTAGAAAGATGAGGGGACCTACTCTGGGATTTACCTTCCAGGAATGAATACAAAGGGTTTAGGGGGTAAGCAAGTATTTATTATTTATATAGGTATTAGCTACCCAAAAAAAACATTAGGTAGATTTGGGTTGGTTATCCCTCTTTGTTATTAACATTTATTGTATTGGATATATGACTTTCTTGGATTTTCTTGGTTCAATGTTTAATAAATTTGGCCTTGGAAGTTTTTCATGGTGTCCAATCATTACAACATTACACACTCTTGTGAAAAATCACTATTTTTTATTATGCCAACCTTATGAAACACATCTTGAGTTTTCACATGATTGGGGGAAAGTACTTGAAGTGGACAATTATCTTATAGGAGTTTGGCCTGGAGTTCATTTCTTACAAGTCTATGAAATAATTGGATTTTTCTAAGTTGATGCATGATATTTCTCGAGTTGATGATGAACCCATGTTTAATGACCCATTCCATGAAGATTTATTATTCCTCATTGGCTCATCTGATAAATGGTATAGAGATGTCCTTGTGTATCTCCAAACCTGGTGTTTTCATTCTTAGTTATCCCATGACGAGTGTCGGTGCATATGCCATTATGATAGTGACTACCTTATCATCTATGCTTATCTTTATTGTTGTGGGGTTGATTTTATCTTATGTGGATGTCTTGTCCATGAGGAAGATAAGAGGGTCCTAAGTGACTACCATGTTAGAGCATATGGTGGTCATCTCTTTGGGTTAGCCACTTCCTAGAATATTTTGTGCATGGGATAATATTGGACCACGATCTTCAAATATTGTATGGATGCCTTCCAAAAGTTTATCTCCCATAAAATATTTACTTGGAAAATGTTTGTTCATCTTGCTCTGTTATATCTTATGGTATCCATCGGTCCCTTCTCCAAATGGGGACTAATTTCATGACTTGTAATCCTACCTCGGCTCATGGTCTTTGACTACTTCACTAAATGGGACGAGGATTTTCCTACATTTGTTGAAAAAATACTGAGAGGAGGGGGGTGAATCAGTATTTTGAGCTATTAACAATTTTTCACTTTTCTTTCACTGAAAAATCTTAGTCTACTTTATAGAGACCAGTTGTTGTATATTCTTATGAAGACAGTAGTGCATCCAGAGATCATATTATGGATTTCTTCA
>ML828525.1:36780-64552 GCA_009831015.1 Picea engelmannii | reverse complement strand
GATTCAGTCGGGATTTCGCATATCGCGAAATCGGGATTTTCGTTGCATTGTTTTCTTTGCATATTGAAACTCCGATCCCCGAAACTCCGATGAAGCCTCTTGTCTACAAGTGGATGGTCCCGATCTCTGCTTGATTTAACGGCTGCGATCACATCGCGAAATCGCATATCGCGATTTCGGAGTTTTCAATGTCAAGTGGATTGGACATTATAAACTCCCGATCCCCGAATCTCCGATGACTTATCTCCTTCGCAACTTCTGCAGATTTGACGGTTGTCGACCTTTTGAGAAATTTGAATGGAATCCAACGGTCACTGGATCTCTGTCTTCCTTCTTCTCTGTAATCTCTTATTGCGTGCGTTTTCTTCAATGCTGTACCTCCTGAGCTCTTACGTCCGAATCCCCAAGGGGTTTTATCCTTCATATCCTGCTATCTCCGCTGTTGCCATCAATGACAACAACCATCAACACAACCATCAATATTTGCCAACATGGTGGTCATCTCTTTGGGTTAGACACTTCCTAGAAGATTTTGTGCACAGGATAATATTGGACCACGATCTTCAAATATTGTATGGATGCCTTCCAAAAGTTTATCTCCCATAAAATATTTACTTGGAAAATGTTTGTTCATCTTTCTCTGTTATATCTTATGGTATCCATCGGTCCCTTCTCCAAATGGGGACTAATTTCATGACTTGTAATCCTACCTCGGCTCATGGTCTTTGACTACTTCACTAAATGGGACGAGGATTTTCCTGCATTTTCTAACGATGGATCCACTACTGCTTTATTCATATTCAATCATATCATTGCCCGGTTAGAAGTACCAAAAACTATTTTGATAGACCATGGATATCACTTTCACAACAAAATGATAATCGGACTATCAAGATCATAGTAATTGAATATGTGTAGAGTCTAATGTTCATGTTGTCCAATCATTACAGAAATCACTATTTTTTCTGATGCCAACCTTATGAAGCACATTTTGAGTTTTCAGATCATTGGGGGAAAGTACTAGAAGTGGACAATTATCTTATAGGAGTTTGACCTGGATTTCATTTCTTATAAGTGTATGAAATAATTGTCTTTTTCTAAGTTGATGCCTGATATTTCTCAAGTTGATGATGAACCCATGGCTAATGACCCATTCCATGAAGATTTATTATTCCTCATTGGCTCATCTGATAAATGGTATAGAGATGTCCTTGTGTATATCCAAACCTGGTGTTTTCATTCTTAGTTATCCCATGACGAGTGACAGTGCATATGCCATTATGATAGAGTGTACATTACCATCTAGGATTATATTCATTGTTGTGGGGTTGATTTTCTCTTATGTGGATGTCTTGTCCATGAGGAAGATAAGAGGGTACTAAGTGACTGCCATGTTGGAGCATGTGGTGGTCATCTCTTTGGGTTAGCCACTTTCTAGAAAATTTTGTGTTCAGGATAATTTTGGACCACGATTTAGTTACAACGTTATGTAATTGATCTGATCACATTTCATGGCCTGCACTGGAGATCAAGAAGCTGGATCCAAACATAAACAGTCCCTTCTATTAATTTCTTCAAACCCGAGTTAAAAAGTCTCAAGCCCGTGAACATACCATTATCATGATTCCAGTCTTCCAAATCAACACAAGTTGGCAGTAACCCTGAAGCCTTCAGAGCCCAGAACCAGCATGACCCCGACTAGTTTCGAACCCTGCACTAGTTCAGCGCCTAATCAATTCTCCTCTGGACATATATGAATACCATTATTCATTCCCAAACCCAATCAATGAATGCTCTGTCAAAGGACCACTGAAATTTGACAGGTCCCCAATCAATTCTCTGGCAAAAATGCCTCAAATTTCCTTGACGTCAATCAATTTTCTGTCACAAAAAGACTGAAGATTCAAATATTAGACTCCCTTCCCTGCAATTTCATGTCCAGATTATCAAATCTGTGCAGGACGGAAAGTAGAGAGTACCTAAACATCGTCTCTCTTCACTGCTTCAAAAACCCAATAGTTAACAGTGGAGCCCACGAACCACTCAGTCGACTGTTCACCTTTCCCCGGACTCGATCTTCAAATCAAGGCCGATCGAATACCATTCTCTTTCTTGAGCTCTCGAATCAAGGCCGATCAAAGCCGATAACAAATGGGATTTTAATGCCAATGAAGGATTGAGACCCACCAGATGATTCAAAGGTTTCTATGAAATCTAAACTCTTCAACCATACTCCGAACTAACCCATAAATTAGTTACGCCTTTGGTTTTAATTCTTACCTGACTCTTTGGTTTTGGAACCACACTTCTACTTGACGTGGTTGCAGATTTATGCTTTTGAATTAGTTACGCCATTATTGTATCAGTAAACTATGGCAGATTAATTTCGTTGGTTTACTGTCAAATACTGTATCCACTCTAGGAGCAAAAAGGTAACGTAGTAAAGTGCCGTTAGGTCAGGTTATTATAACGTAAGTAACGCTGCAAGCTTACATGTGTCTTAGGAAGGCAGAATGCATGCTTTAGATCTTCGATGCAGTCAGGGTTGGTATGTTGGTTTCTTCGGAACATTAAAAAAAGAAAGCATTAATATAAATTTTTTTAAACAATTTTTAATGTTTTATATTAATAGATTTGGATGTTTAGGACAGTGCACCATTTTCATGGAAATACTTTCATCTCTGAATGCTTATTTCTAGAGAGAAGAATTTAAGAGCATGTAGGAGAGTACATTATTGTCAATCAATAAACTATTTAGGTTCTTTCCATTTGATTGGTGAACTTGCTCAATTGGTGCCCAAGTGGCAAGACACCATTCTACTACAAGCATAACAACCCTGGAAGATAACAAGAAACTTAAAGCTGTTACAAACATAACAACTCTTGAAAACAACTAGTTGATGGATGTTGCATCAGAGGATGCTTTCTAAAAGCATTATTATGTTCCCATCCCCCACTCACCAAAACAGTTAGCATAGATATACACAAAAAAGAGTCTAACACCTTGAAACCTTTTGCTTGGTATTTTGTTTGTTGACTTGTGGACACACAAACTTATGTCAGTATGACAAATGCTAAAAATAAAAAAAGATATAATATTTACCATTCCATAGAGATGGTTTCTTTGAAGCAAAATGACCCTGGAAATTTTATTTCGTGATTTGTAGAAAAATATTCTTGTGCAAATTTACCATTTACCATCTTTATCTTTCTATTTAGGAAATCCAAAATTTCAGTTCGCTAGAGAAGTTTGATGTTTATTGCCTTATGTTCCATAAAATCTTAAAACAATCGTTCCTATAAGAGACTTCAACATCTCAAACTTGAATTCATCCTCACCCGTTGAAGAAGAAGATGAAGACTACTCAACTTTTCTACTTCCACCAAAATATTTCCCCAATTCTAGAATTTCTTTGTGATTTTTCCAGACAAAACTATAAAGTAAATCCTCTAGTTTTAGGGGCATCACCCAACTGTTTTTATTGCAATCCAACACTTCTAAAGCAATGAGCATCTTAGCTTGGGCATCACCGATAAGCTTAGGATAAGATCATAAATTATTTCCATCTGATGGCATTGATGGAAATAACAATGTTACCAGCTTCATTTTCATACACTTGGGTTCAATTTTTTTCATATTGTCAATTACTTGTTTAAAAGTAAGCAACCTCTTTTCCCATCCTTTTAAACAATCACGCGATGTCTTTATGGTTGACCTTATTGCCTCAGCCGGCGGCCCAATGCTTTCCCTGCCCCCTGATTTACTTTTGTTTAGACAAACAGGTGAAATACGTCCAACAGTTGACTGCATTCCCTTATCTGTCCATCTGATGTTTTTCCTGTCCCCTAGGTTATCTGTAGACGATGTTCTTCGTGGTTCTGATGGAAAGAAACTTTCAATGACCTCTAGAAGAATAGATAAGAGGAAATTTTCATCCTCAACAAACAGTTGGAAGTTTTTGGACTGGAGCATGACATTTACGGCCCCATTATCAAATCTTAAAATACAACCTAATTTGACCGTTTCACATAATCCTGCAACAAGATCCGGGTGCTCTGACAACAGACCAACATAAATCGCCTGTGCAAAATCAGTTGCCAAGGACATCTTTGCCTTCAGATTGTGTGGATCGTAACTTTGTATCAAAATTCGCTGCTTTTGTCTTTCCCATCTTACCAGACTAGTTTTTCTTTCTTCAACTTTCAATGTCAGACCATTTTCTGTCGGTAGTGTAAGTGAATACTTGATTGTAAAGGGTTTAGTAACTTCATAGGCAGTAGACTCAACAAGAGTACTCACAATTTGATGCCTTTTATTGGGTGACAATTTGAATGAGTGGTGTGCAAGATATGCGAGTACAATTCTATATAGTCCTATTCTAACCATCCCCCCTCTTGCTGGAATCTTATGCAAAGAGATGTTATTTAGAACATATATCTCAACCTTTTGTGTTTCCTATGATATATTCTGAGGTCCAAGATGGATATAAGTTGAGAATAATGAATCCAATGGTATCTCAGGATCATAAGGGTTAGGATGCCATGCAAATGTTGGTGTTGTCAAAGCTCTCATGAACAATTCTTTCAAGTGCAAAACATCAAGAATGAAGGTTTCATCTAGAGCACTCAGCTTGATATCTCCAGTGCTTGTGTAAGCTGGAAATCTAAGACATTCTCTGCTAATACATCTATTAAAACACTAATCATAAGTTAGTTGGTTACTTAAGTTAACCTAACTTTATACAGTTACATGACAGTTATGGTCTTTTGTATTATATATGTACATCTATGTACATGATTATTTACAGAAGCATTGATGAATAGAGTATGTATTTTCTGCCATTGTTTAGTTATCTTCGTTCATCATGGTTTCTTGATTGCTTCTATTATTTCCATTATATTTCTGCTCTTTTCTTCATTATGAATCTAACAGTGGTATCAGAGCATGATATTGATCTTATGGGCTTGGCAGTTTATGAGGGCACTATAATTCTTAGTGCCTAATAATACCATGGTAGTTTTTCCATGGTAGATGATGAAAGTAAAGAAGAATTATGTGTTATTTATCTTCTCTATTTTGATAGTTATTTTACCTTCTGTTTATTTTCTTCCTATCACGACGTGCACTTGCAAGAATGCTGTTGGCTTATGTTGTTGATGAATTTTGTGAATGCAAAGTAGAAGGGCATATTTTGAAAGAAGGAGAACGCTTCTCAATGGTGAACCCTCGACGTGGTAATTGAAGTGAAGTATTATCAAAGTGGAGACAAGACAAGAAAGGCGACAAGATCAATTTTTTTTGTTGTTTGAAAATGCACAGGAATAGGATGGCGCCGAGAACATAGTGAATAGCGTCAACATTATATTTTTATACAGGTTATTCAGTGGAGAAAGATATAAGCTGTCAAATGCAACCTGCTTAGATATAAATTTTTCGTGTATAGAACGGTCTCTGCCAGGACCTGTGAAGGAACCGTCGACCATCAAGTCAAAGCAAACATATTATAGTGGAGGTTCTATCATCGCCGGAATTGGAGGAAGGAAGACGAATGTTGTTCTAACTTCCAAGCATATAATTTTTATTTTGGGGGGTTAATTAACCAAGGCATATAATGTTGTTATTGTTTAGATAATCTGTGTATATATGTATATTTATCCAAGTTGAGAATTGTTTATTTCCTTTGAGAATGGATATGGATAAACATATTAAGAGATTATGCAAAACAAAAGCTAACTCCGATGATTCATAGCTCTAATATCAGAGGCAGATCGGTTATGGGAATTAAATTTGATTACCAAAAGACAACACTTCCTAGAAAGTCAAATCTTGGAAAGAGTGGCTATAAAGTCATCAAATTTTAATTTTATTAAAATGATATGAGAGAGATTGGCAATTAATTTTAAAGTTAGCCATAGTTGTGGGGTAAAAGCCATTGTTGAGAGGAAGCATTGGATTGTCTCCAAAATAGTTGTTGTTTGCATAAAACATTGCTTTATGAGGGTTATAGCTTGCAAGATCCCTTTAAAAAAAAATTGGAGTGATAAGTCATATACCTTGCAAGATCTCTTAAAATCTTTTGGAGTGATAAGTCATTAAGTTTTTAAAATAAAATAAAAAAGTGCATTTCAAGGAAACATAAGGATTTATAATAATGCTCTCATTATAAATGCTTGTAATTGCAAAATTATTTAATTGTTTGTAATTGGAGTTATAAGGATTTGTTATTTATTTGAATACTTTTTGTAAAGGTGTGATAAGGAGTTCTTGGAAGTTATAAGGAGTCCTCTTTGACCCACCCGAAATTGAATAAGGGGGTCTCTCTTTGGATCTTTGTGTGCGTTATTGGTTATCCTGTAGCTTTTTTGGCATTCATGCAACAGACGATCACTCTTGGCATGCACAACATGATACAAAATTGAATTTTGTTGCATCAACATACAAGCATCTCTCTTCCATATTCTGCATAATGGCAAGAATTGAAGAACTATTTACAATATTGTGCACATTAATTAACTCAAATACAGAATCTACAATTGCAATAAACAAGTGCACTCTTAGTACAGTGATTACTTGTTTACAAGTAATGCAAAAGAAGATTGATATGTTCAAACTTCAAAACAACTTGTTGTCTCATGAGATAAGTTTTCTTCGACACTAACAATGTGATTTTAACAAACACAATGAAATCAAGGATGAGAATGAAGACACTCAGTTGACTACTGATGAAAGTCATAAACATGAAGATCAGTTAGATGAAGTCCCTAGGTTAGAAAAAGTTGCGGATAAATGTATTGTTCGACCACAGGAAGAATTATGATTTAAATGAAATCTATATGGACTAGGATATGTACAGGATGCTGACAACCTTTTTCATTTTCCTAATTATAGCGAACCTGTTTTCTTTGTGAGTGTAGGTTTTTTGAATGATGATAAGATGACAGAGCTTGCGGATATTGATAAAGAATAGGTACAGGATATAGCTGATGATGATGTTTCTAATCAGTCGGATAAAGAACCCATACAGTGCAAACACTGTCACCGGTTTGGCCATGATAAGTCAAACTGTTTTGATCTTCACCCATGCAAATTTTGTGGGAAGGCAAATCATCCCTCAGTAAGGTGTCAAAAGTGCAAGCGGAAAAAAATTCATTTTGAATGGTTAGGGAATTGGTGTTGGCATTTGGAAGCCAATTTATTGGAGCAGTCTTATCACCGGATTTATACACAAATACAATCATACTTGATTGGAGATATTTCTACAGTTGATGGACATGAATGCTTTTCAAGATTTGTTGATTTAGGGTATGATCGGGGCCCAGTTGATGTAATCTTCTGAGTTGAAGATCGAGTCTTCAGACTTCGCCGAAAGACAATTTGATGTGCTGGATCTCTTCTTGGCCATACTTGTGAATGAGAATCAAGCGAATTGGAACCACTTGTCCTTGACTGGGGGGAAATCTAGTTGAGTTAGGTTCCAAGTTTGATTTTGAGTCAGGTTCCAAGTTTGATTTAGAGCCTATGAATAGATGATCAAGTATGCAACCTAACTCTTGGTATGTAGTCTTGTTCCTGAACATATTGTTGTTGATATGGTTTGTGGTCAGCTTAAAACAACAAATTGAGCAGAAGACATGAAGTTCTGCTTGTGACATTTTCATATTTTTGAGGCTTGAGCTCTTGTTAGTTTATTGTCAACCTAAAACGATGCCATTTAGTTGAAGAAATCAGCTTCTACTAGACATTCAGTTTGTGGTCATCCCGAAACCACCAGATTGGTTTGTGGTCATCTTGAAACCACCAGATGATTTTGTGGTCAACCTTAAACCACCAATTTAGTATAAGACATCAACTTCTGCTATTTTTTTTTCAGAGTTCAGAGAGCATCTTCAGCCAGCCCTCTGAATATTCACTTGACACATGTGATTGTCAAGTAGTGGCAGTTTTTCAAGCAAGAACGAACTTATGATTAAGGGGGGATGTTAAAACACTAATCATAAGTTAGTTGGTTAGTTAAGTTAATCTAACTTCTATACAGTTACATGACAATTATGGTCTTTTGTATTATATATGTACATCTATGTACATGATTATTTACAGAAGCATTGATGAATAGAGTATGCCTTTTCAGCCATCATTTAGTTATCTATGTTCATCTTGGTTTCTTGATTGCTTCTATTATTTCCATTATATTTATGCTCTTTTCTTCATTATGAATATAACAAAATCGGTTTATTTTCTGAGATGAATGGGCCCAGTGTTTTAAAATAATTCTCCAAACTAAGAAGCATTCTCTTGCAGACACATCGTGATTACCAGATACCCAACCTAGCCATAGACTACAATAATCTTCAATTCTGAGATGTAGAGACACACCAAGACAACTAGAAAAGAAGGGAAGTCATTTTGCTTCATACAATCTTTCCAATATATGTAACCTAGAATGAAAGAGGCCAGCATCATCATGAACTACACACAGTTTTGAATCTTTCCATTTACCTCCAACTACACCATCAAGCATAATCCAAATTTTAACAAAGTTACTATCTCAGACTTCCATTTGAAGCGATAAAGATATTTGTAAAGCCTGGTTATGGCTTGCAATTCCATGTGCATTTGGAGATGTTTGGAAATAACGTCACATCCTTTCCAAAACTCAACAATGACCCCCATCAATGGGAGGGCCCTCTTCAAGTCATCCATGGGTTTGCTATAGAATGAAGTATCAATGAAGGGAAGATCATTTAACTAAAAATCGATAGATTGCCATTCAAAATTGAACAAAAAAAAAATGCTTGGAGATTGACACCCCTGATATGTTCTTAGCCATTTTCCTTCTGCTATGCTTCTCATGAACACTTCTAGAAGTGTCTCAGCATGGTTTACTATCAAATACTGTATCCACTCTAGGAGCAAAAAGGTTTTCTCTTGATCAAGAGGAGAGGAAAATCTAGGCAAAGAAATATCTGGTGGACTTAGATGTGGAATATCCACCGCTCCAAGTGCATTTTTGATGAACAACTCAAGATCATCTTCCCCTTTCAACCCACTAGCACAAGGAGGTGGTTTCACGTAAGCACTTGACAGAGAAACTAAACCCCCTCCCTATGACCTGATTGTTTATTATGAGCATTCCTTCTTTAATCAATTTTAGGAATTGAATTAGTTTTGAATATAGATGACTCCACACACATTCAAAAATCACGCACACACCACGAACATGCATACACATTTTTGCAAAAGAAACTTTTCTCGGGTTATGTGAGGGAAAGTTGGGTGGGAGGGTGAACCTCTAGAAAAACCTAGCTTTAACTCGTGAAGAGGCCAAGGCGTGCAAGTGAGTATGTAGAATATCTTCTTAACAAATAAGCACTAGTGTTTCCTAAAAAAATTAGGTTGGAACTACAATATGCTTTGATAGTGTGTCACATTAACCCAGCTTCATAGTTAGGTAATTGATATCATCATGCAAGGTCTCATGTAATGAGACTAAAAATATAGTGTGTCGTGTGATCTGAACCAAGAAAAAGAGAAAGATATGGTGAACCAAACAACGTTGGATTGGGAAGTTGAACCTCACGAACCAATGGAAAATGATGCAAATCTTCTATGGAGTCATTGAAGAGGTTGCACCTCTATCTTATTGTTGTCATATTATTATGGTAACCATCCAAACATTCTAAATCCAAAAACGTTCCAAATCTCTGGTCACCGTGCAAATGCAATATGCGGGCCATTGTTGGTTCAGTATATAATTCCAAGTTGATGTGGGCTTTTACCTACTCTTCCCTTGGAATTGGAACTTACAGCTTAACCTCGCGATGGAATTGTGACTTATGCGATTCACCCGAGCGTGCTTGACCAATCGAAAAGGAAGAAAACTTCCCATCAATCTTACGAAGTATTTTTCCAAATAAGTCTTTCATCTATTTTTCATAAAGAAAATCAAAAATTAAAAAAATGTAAGTCCTTCAGACCTTGTGACTAAATCTAGTAGGAAATATTACACTTACAAGCAAAAAAAAATTTGGGTCCTACGCGCACTTATGCATCTCCCATCTTTTTGGTTCCTCCTTCATATCCACCTCCTACCCCCCAAGTGGGAGATAGAGACGCTTGACCTTTTCTAGATAATAATTTTGTGAAGCCTTTGAAGTTCCTACCCTTTCTTATTATATAAGGGGAGAGATTGCGGCCTCCTTCTGACCATCGATTTCGATCAAAAAGAAGAGTTCAAAAGGTTATAAAATGTCAAAAGTGTTTCCACACATCTGCTTCAGGTCGGGGGCCAGCCTCCCCCCACTTATTTGAAAGTCACCCCGATCCTTTTCCTCTACACATTCCTATGTTAAGGGTGATCAGGAATTCCACCTCTTCCATGGGGTTGGTCAGCGTTCCATTTCAGTAATAGCAGCGAGATCAATTCCATTTCTTTCTTCCTGGGAGCGAAGAAGAATCAATTATACGGTAAGGTGATCATAACTCTATATAATTTCTTCCACCCAACTAAAGAACCAGACATTTCATAACCCTTATTCACGTACCCATATCTAGGTGTTCCCATCCCATCCCACCCCTCTCCCTTCCTACTAATCCACCCAGCCTCATTCAACTCTACTTGTTTCCTTCCCACCTCCATTACCTGCTTGCATTAAATATAGAAATTCCCTCCCGGATATCAAAGTTGCCAACTAGTATGCCTCGCCGCCTACTTGTCTTTCGCTGAGAATAATGGGACTTTTTTGTTCCCTACCGAGCCGTTCCCAAGGGATTTAATCCATAATGTTTTGTAAAATGGTCGTGATAGGTTTAGACTAATTAGTGAATATCCCTGAAGATGGAATTAGTTCTCTCTCCCCTTGTCTCTTTGCCGGTTGGTTTGTCTGCAACTAGGAGAAAAGGTACCTAGTTGTTACTGTGTTTTTTTGGGTCAAGCCACTTAGCGGTAGAGGCATATCACCCCATATATTGGTGAGCATATCCAAGTCCAAGTAGAAGAATATGTCCCATATTCCTAATCCCGTAGTAGAGTACAGTTTCTTTAGTCCACTTTATATATGCATCCATGTTTAGGAGCCCCAGTGAGTAGCAACAAGGTTCGGTTAGCCATGGTTCAGTGAAATACCCAGCCCAGTGTTTGGGTAAGCATAGTGAAAGTAGGTTCTGGTAACAACTAGAGGGGTTTCAACCCTATCTATATTTGGTCCCAACTTGACATTACCTGAGGCTAGTTCCTTATCAACACATGTCTCCCCAAAGCCAATAGGTTCACGGACAAAGGGTAAGGACCAACCCCGGTAGGATTTTAGCTATATGTGTAGATTGGTCATTTGGGGTCTTTAGAGAGCTTTCTTATTTACTTACTATGCATTGTTCTTCCCGTCAGTCATTTCCCGCTAACATTTCACATCATTCCCACCGGCCCATAGCACTTCTTTTTACTTACAGAGCTTACACCTTAGGTTTACTTACCTTACCTTTCCACAGAAGTCTACCACGCTTACGTGGTACAAATCTTTTACCTTCTTTTTATGAGGGTTAGTTATCCCATCACCAATCATTCTCCCACTTTTAATAAATGAGGTAGAGCACTTCTAGCCAAGCGACTTCAGAACTACCAAGCATGGGGTTGCATACTACTATTTTATCTTTATTAGAGAACCTACCAAATCAGGGGGCCTACTGCAAGAGTGTACTTAGACCTTCCAAGCCTCGGTACTCATCCTAGTTGCTGGAGTTTAGCACCTGCCAAGCCGCAAGCCGGAGATTCTCTTACTAGGCTGCTAGCTTACAAAAGATTCTTTTATTCCCACCATGGATTTGATGTTCAACCCACTTAGAACACATTTTATAACACTTGATGCACCCACATATGGTTTGTATCATCGGGCTTTCTGATTTTACCTTTTTTACTTACACAAATTTGATTTAGCGAGCCTTGATTGAGTACCCAATTTGTTGCTACCCCACCCTTTCTATAAGGTGTCTGAGTCACAAGAGAACTTACCTTTTGTGAAGTTTCAAGTTGCTTGTTACTAGACCCTCCGGCGGGGGGGACACCCTACAAGGTTTATTACCTTTCGAACTACCTTTTCTTACACGTTAGAACTTCTCTCCCCCAAAAAACTTAGCTACCATGCTTATTTTACAATTCAACCAATCCGAGCCATCCAGGGACCCAAACATACCCCCCGAGAGCCATACACTCAATCCATTAGCTAATAGTCGATGTCTGCCGTGGGACACCTATGGGTGAATTCCCCATGAGAATTTCTCGTTGGCTCGCTTAACAACGATTCTATCGCTGATTAGAAAAGTATCATTGAAAAGAAAAGGGCATTGCCTCAGAAAAACGACCTCACAAACTGAACTTACCTCATACACTGCACAACACTTACCCTGAATTACCTTTATCTTGGGGGTGTGCCCCCAAATCCCCCATCCTGTTGTATGGATTTAAGGGCATCACACCCAGCCCCCAAATTGACCTGCTCGTTTAATTTTTTACTACCTATGAATTGCCTCTTACGTATAATTGCGTCATTAAAAACGTATACGAGAAATGTTTCATTTTGACTTAAAAAGGTCAGGAGGTCTTGTGCTTTTGAGGGCAAGGAAAAGGACGAGCTTAAGGCTCACAGTTGGGCTAACCACACTAACCCAAAGACCCAAGCCCAGGGCAAGCAAAGGGATTTTACCCCTCCGAAGTTAAGTTAAGTTAAGTTGTGCCAAAAGTACAACGATTACAAAGTGAACTAAGTACTTCTGTGCAAATGAAACTACTCCATCCGAAACAGACGGATCTCCTGTTATCACCAAAGCGAGAGACAAGGCATGGAAACGTTTTTGAAAGACGTCGAAGTTTTATTATTTACTACGATTCATCCACAACAATGTACTATCCATCCACAGTGAGAGTGAAGGCAACCCAACATAGGCCAAGGTCCTACTGGACTCTATATCTTTTGACATTCATTGGCATTCATCATGCAAATGCAACTTGCATGGTTTTGTCTCACTAATACATTGTTACATGCATTTGAACATGTCCACCATGACACATGTTTTAGAGAATGTAATTAGTCTCCCACAATGACCCCTTGGGAATTCTTTCACCTGGGACAATATACGTATCCCAGACATGCGCATGATCTTCTTGTGAAGACAGTGCTGGTTATCAGAGGTTTCTTTACTTCTTCAATCTATCGACATCTCTATTAAGCATCTCTCCCCACCATGATATACTCTTTGGACGCCCCTAGCGAACTTCTCCCTTTCAAAGGGGAGATTAATAAGGCAATAAAAGAGGACAAAAATCGACAATCTATCAAGGTTACTTGGATACCCCCTCCTCCAACTTCTAGGCCCGAAGATGGCCTTATGCTCTAAGCATTTCTTACAACTAACTAGTGATCTCATTGTTCATTCAAAATATTTTCAACTGGCGTTGTCAGAAGGCCTTGAGATTCACCTCATCCAATTGAGGGTTTTCTCTCACTAGTTAGTTGTGTGTTGAGTCTGATCATCACATCCCGCGGATGGACATAATATGTGATGATCACCCCATAGTGTTGTTTCCATAGATAAAATTTCATGAAACGCTAATTAGATACCAGTATTAGCATACATATAAAAACAGTAATCGATATTGGAATTGTAGTTATTCCCTCTCATTAGCGGTTTCCCTGTTTTTCCCTGAACATGGTTCAATCTCAAAAGGCGACCCAAAATTTTTAGTTCCTGACCTCATGAGCTCTTACAATTTCGAAGATGAGAACACAGAGTTAAAAACAAGAATAATAATTGGAGTTCTAACAATTCTTCCATTAACATCCCTTCTTCATGAGAATGTTGTTCCTCATAACCAACACTACACACTTTGACCTCCAATCCAGTGTTTAGTGTCAGATCTAGAAAAATGAGGGGACCTACTCTGGGATTTTCCTACCAGGAATGAATACAAAGGGTTTAGGGGGTATGCAAGTATTTATTATTTATATAGGTATTAGCTACCCAAAAAAAACATTAGGTAGATTTGGGTTGGTTATCCCTCTTTGGTATTAACATTTATTGTATTGGATATATAACTTTCTTGGATTTTCTTGGTTCAATGTTTAATAAATTTGGCCTTGGAAGTTTTTCATGTTGTCCAATCATTACAACATTACATACTCTTGTGAAAAATCACTATTTTTTATGATGCCAACCTTATGAAACACATCTTGAGTTTTCACATGATTGGGGGAAAGTACTTGAAGTGGACAAATATCTTATAGGAGTTTGGCCTGGAGTTCATTTCTTACAAGTCTATGAAATAATTGGATTTTTCTAAGTTGATGCTTGATATTTCTCGAGTTGATGATGAACCCATGGCTAATGACCCATTCCATGAAGATTTATTATTCCTCATTGGCTCATCTGATAAATGGTATAGAGATGTCCTTGTGTATCTCCAAACCTGGTGTTTTCATTCTTAGTTATCCCATGATGAGTGTCGGTGCATATGCCATTATGATAGTGACTACCTTATCATCTATGCTTATCTTTATTGTTGTGGGGTTGATTTTCTCTTATGTGGATGTCTTGCCCATGAGGAAGATAAGAGGGTCCTAAGTGACTGCCATGTCAGAGCATGCGATGGTCATCTCTTTGGGTTAGCCACTTCCTAGAAGATTTTGTGCGCAGGATAATATTGGACCACGATCTTCAAATATTGTATGGATGCCTTCCAAAAGTTTATCTCCCATAAAATATTTACTTGGAAAATGTTTGTTCATCTTGCTCTGTTACATCTTATGGTATCCATCGGTCCCTTCTCCAAATGGAGACTAATTTCATGACTTGTAATCCTACCTCGGATCATGGCCTTTGACTACTTCACTAAATGGGACGAGGATTTTCCTACATTTTCTAGCGATGGATCCACTATTGCTTTATTCATATTCAATCATATCATTGTCCGGTTAGAAGTACCAAAAACTTTTTTGATAGAGCATGGGTATCACTTTCACAACAAAATGATAATCGGACTATCAAGATCATAGTAATTGAATATGTGTAGAGTCTAATGTTCATGTTGTCCAATCATTACAGAAATCACGATTTTTTCTGATGCCAACCTTATGAAGCACATCTTGAGTTTTCAAATCATTGGCGGAAAGTACTATAAGTGGACAAGTGGACAATTATCTTATAGGAGTTTGACCTGGATTTCATTTCTTATACGTGTATGAAATAATTGTCTTTTTCTAAGTTGATGCCTGATATTTCTCAAGTTGATGATGAACCCATGGCTAATGACCCATTCCATGAAGATTTATTATTCCTCATTGGCTCATCTGATAAATGGTATAGAGATGTCCCTGTGTATATCCAAACCTGGTGTTTTCATTCTGAGTTATCCGATGACGAGTGTCAGTGCATATGCCATTATGATAGAGAGTACATTATTATCTATGATTATATTCATTGTTGTGGGGTTGATTTTCTCTTATGTGGATGTCTTGTCCATGAGGAAGATAAGAGGGTCCTAAGTGACTTCCATGTTGGAGCATGTGGTGGTCATCTCTTTGGGTTAGCCACTTCCTAGAAGATTTTGTGCGCAGGATAATTTTGGACCACGATTTAGTTACAACGTTATGTAATTGATCTGATCACATTTGAAGGCCTGCACTGGAGATCAAGAAGCTGGATCCAAACATAAACAGTCGCTTCTATTGATTTCTTCAAACCTGAGCTAAAAAGTCTCAAGCCCGTGAACATACCATCATCATGATTCCAGTCTTCCAAATCGACACAAGTTGGCAGTAACCCTGAAGCCTTGAGAGCCCAGAACCAGCATGACCCCAACTAGTTTCGAACCCTGCACTAGTTCAGCCCCTAATCAATTCTCCTCTGGACATATATGAATACCATTATTCATTCCCAGACCCAATCAATGAATGCTCTGTCAAAGGACCACTGAAATTTGACAGGTCCCCAATCAATTCTCTGGCAAAAATGCCTCAAATTTCCTTGACGTCAATCAATTTTCTGTCACAAAAAGACTGAAGATTCAAATATTAGACTCCCTTCCCTGCAATTTCATGTCCAGATTATCAAATCTGTGCAGGACGGAAAGTAGAGAGTACCTAAACATCGTCTCTCTTCACTGCTTCAAAAACCCAATAGTTAACAGTGGAGCCCACGAACCACTCAGTCGACTGTTCACCTTTCCCCGGACTCGATCTTCAAATCAAGGCCGATCGAATACCATTCTCTTTCTTGAGCTCTCGAATCAAGGCCGATAACAAATGGGATTTTAATGCCAATGAAGGATTGAGACCCACCAGATGATTCAAAGGTTTCTACGAAATGTAAACTCTTCAACCATACTCCGAACTAACCCATAAATTAGTTACGCCTTTGGTTTTAATTCTTACCTGACTCTTTGGTTTTGGAACCACACTTCTACTTGACGTGGTTGCAGATTTATGCTTTTGAATTAGTTATGCCATTATTGTATCAGGAAACTATGGCAGATTAATTTCGTTGGTTTACTGTCAAATACTGTATCCACTCTAGGAGCAAAAAGGTTGGGCAGGTAAGTTATAGCCCGTAGTAAAGTGCCGGTAGGTCAGGTTATTATAACGTAAGTAACGCTGCAAGCTTACATGTGTCTTAGGAAGGCAGAATGGATGCTTTAGATCTTCGATGCAGTCAGGGTTGGTATGTTCGTTTCTTAGGAACATTAAAAAAAAGAAAGCATTAATATAACTTTTTTTAAACAAATTTTAATGTTTTATATTAATAGGTTTGGATTTTTAGGACAGTGCACCATTTTCATGGCAATACTTTCATCTCTGAATGCTTATTTCTAGAGAGAAGAATTTAAGAGCATGTAGGAGAGTACATTGGTGAACTTGCTCAATTGGTGCCAAGTCGCAAGACACCATTCTACTACAAGCATAACAACCCTAGAAGATAACACGAAACTTAAAGCTGTTACAAACATAACAACTCTTGAAAACAACTAGTTGATGGATGTTGCATCAGAATATGCTTTCTAAAAGCATTATTATGTTCCCATCCCCCACTCCCCAAAACATTTAGCATAGATATATAGAAAAAAGAGTCTAACACCTTGAAACCTTTTGCTTGGTATTTTGTTTGTTGACTTGTGGACACACAAACTTATGTCAGTATGACAAATGCTAAAAATAAAAAAAGATATAATATTTACCGTTCCATAGAGATTGTTTCTTTGAAACAAAATGCCTTGGAAATTTTATTTCGTGATTTGTAGAAAAATATTCTTGTGCAAATTTACCATTTACCATCTTTATCTTTCTATTTAGGAAATCCAAAATTTCAGTTTGCTAGAGAAGTTTGATGTTTATTGCCTTATGTTCCATAACAGCTTAAAACAACCGTTCCTATAAGAGACTTCAACATCTCAAACTCGAATTCATCCTCACCAGTTGAAGAAGAAGATGAAGACTACTCAACTTTTCTACTTCCACCAAAATATTTCCCCAATTCTAGAATTTCTTTGTGATTTTTCCAGACAAAACTATAAAGTAAATCCTCTAGTTTTAGGGGCATCACCCAATTGTTTTTATTGCAACCCAACAATTCTAAACCAATGAGCATCTTAGGTTGGGCATCACCGAAGCTTAAGATAGGATCACAAATTATTTCCATATGATGGCGTTGATGGAAATAACAATGTTACCAGCTTCATTTTCATACTCTTGGGTTCAATTTTTTTTCATATTGTCAATTACTTGTTTAAAAGTAAGCAACCTCTTTTCCCATCCTTTTAAACAATCACGCGATATCTTTATGGTTGACCTTATTGCCTCAGCCTGTGGCCCAATGCTTTTCCTGCCCCCTGATTTACTGTTGTTTAGACAAACAGGTGAAATATGTCCAACAGTTGACTGCATTGCCTTATCTGACCATCTGATGCTTTTCCTGTTCCCTAGGTTATCTGTAGACGATGTTCTTGGTGGTTCTGATGGAAAGAAACTTTCAATCACCTCTGGAAAAATAGATAAGAGGAAATTTTCATCCTCAACAAACAATTGGGAGTTTTTGGACTGGAGCATGACATTTACGATGCCATTATCAAATATTAAAATACAACCTAATTTGACCGTTTCACATAATCCTACAACAAGATCTGGGTGCTCTGACAACAGGCCAACATAAATCACCTCTGCAAAATCAGTTGCCAAGGACATCTTTGCCTTCAGATTGTGTGGATCGGAACTTTGTATCAAAATTCGTTGCTTTTGTCTTTCCCATCTTACCAGACTAGTTTTTCTTTCTTCAACTTTCAATGTCAGACCATTTTCTGTCGGTAGTGAAAGTGAATACTTGATTGTAAAGGGTTTAGTAGCTTCATAGGCAATAGACTCAACAAGAGTACTCACAATTTGATGCCTTTTATTGGGTGACAATTTGAATGAGCGGTGTGCAAGATATGCAAGTACAATTCTATATAGTCCTATTCTAACCATCCCCCCTCTTGCTGGAATCTTACGCAAAGAGATGTTATTTAGAACATATATCTCAACCTTTTGTGTTTCCTGGGATATATTCTGAGCTCCAAGATGGATATAAGTTGAGAATAATGAATCCAATGGTATCTCAGGATCATAAGGGTTAGGATTCCATGCAAATGTTGGTGTTGTCGAAGCTCTCATGAGCAATTCTTTCAAGTGCAAAACATCAAGAATGAAGGTTTCATCTAGAGCACTCAGCTTGATATCTCCAGTGCTTGTGTAAGCTGACAATCTAAGACATTCTCTACCAATACATATGTTAAAACACTAATCATAAGTTAGTTGGTTAGTTAAGTTAACCTAACTTTATACAGTTACATGACAATTATGGTCTTTTGTATTATATATGTACATCTATGTACATGATTATTTACAGAAGCATTGATGAATAGAGTATGCCTTTTCTGCCATTGTTTAGTTATCTCCATTCATCATGGTTTCTTGATTGCCTCTATTATTTCCATTATATTTCTGCTCTTTTCTTCAGTATGAATCTAATAGTGGTATCAAAGCATGATATTGATCTTATGGGCTTGGTAGTTTATGAGAGCACTATAATTCTTAGTGCCTAATAATACCATTGTAGTTTTTCCATGGTAGATGATGAAAGTAAAGAAGAATTATGTGTTATTTATCTTCTCTATTTTGATAGTTATTTTACCTTTTGTTTATTTTCTTCCTGTCACGACCTGCACTTGCAAGAATGTTGTTGGCTTATGCTGTTGATTAATTTTGTGAATGCAAAGTAGAAGGGCATATTTTGAAAGAAGGAGAACGCTTCTCAATGGTGAACACTCGATGTGGTAATTGAAGTGAAGTATTATCAAAGTGGAGACAAGACAAGAAAGGCGACAAGATCAGTTTTTGTTGTTGTTTGAAAATGCACAGGAATAGGAAGGCGCCAAGAACACAGTGAATAGCGTGAACATTATATTTTTATAGAGGTTATTCCGTGGAGAAAGATATAAGCTGTCAGATGCAACCTGGTGAGATATAAATTTGTCACGTACAGAACGGTCTCTGCTAAGACTTGTGAAGGAACCATCGACCATCAAGTCAAAGCAACCATATTATAGTGGAGGTTCTATCATCGCTGGAATTGGAGGAAGGAAGATGAAAGTTGTTCTAACTTCCAAGCATATAATTTTTATTTTGGGGGGTTAATTAACCCAGGCATATAATGTTGTTATTGTTCAGATAATCTGTGTATGTATGTATATTTATCCAAGTTGAGAATTGTTTATTTCCTTTGACAATGGAGATGGATAAACATATTAAGAGATTATAAAAAACAAAAGCTAACTCCGATGATACAGAGCTCCAATATCAGAGGCAGATCGATTATGGGAATTAAATTTGATTACCAAAAGACAACGCTTCCAAGAAAGTCAAATCTTGGAAAGAGTGGCTATAAAGTCATCAAATTTCAATTTTATTAAAATGACATGAGAGAGATTGGGAATTAATTTTAAAGTTAGCCATAGTTGTGGGGTAAAATCCATTGTTGAGAGGAAGCATTGGATTGTCTTCAAAATAGTTGTTGTTTGCATAAAACATTGCTTTATGAGGGTTATAGCTTGCAAGATCCCTTTAAAAAAAAATTGGAGTGATAAGTCATATACCTTGCAAGATCTCTTAAAATCTTTTGGAGTGATAAGTCATATGCCTTGCAAGATCTCTTAAAATCTTTTGGAGTGATAAGTCATTAAGTTTATAAAATAAAAATAAAAAGTGAATTTCAAGGAAACATAAGGATTTATAAGAATTCTCTCATTATAAATGCTTGTAATTGAAAAACTGTTTAATTGTTTGTAATTGGAGTTATAAGGATTTGTTATTTATTTGAAGACTTTTGTAAAGGTGTTATAAGGAGTTTTTGGAAGTTATAAGGAGTCCTTTTTTACCCACCCGAAATTGAATAAGGGGGTCTCTCTTAGGATCTTTGTGTGCGTTATTGGTTATCCTGTAGTTTTTTTGGAATTCATTCAACAGACGATCACTCTTGGCATGCACAACACGATACAAAATTGAATTTTGTGTCATCAACATACAAGCATCTCTCTTCCATATTCTGCATAATGGCAAGAATTGAAGAACTATTTACAATATTGCGCACATTAATTAACTCAACTACAGAATCTACAATTGCAATAAACTGGTGCACTCTTAGTACAGTGATTACTTGTTTACAAGTAATGCAAAATAAGATTGATATGTTCAAACTTCAAAACAAGTTGTTGTCTGATGAGTTAAGTTTTTTTCGACACCAACAATGTGATTTTAACAAACACAATGAAATCAAGGAT
This sequence comes from Picea engelmannii, assembly GCA_009831015.1. Lineage (NCBI taxonomy): Eukaryota > Viridiplantae > Streptophyta > Pinopsida > Pinales > Pinaceae > Picea > Picea engelmannii. The sequence goes on along the minus strand of ML828525.1, from coordinate 43,700 downwards.
GAGAATGAAGACACTCAGTTGACTACTGATGAAAGTCATAAACATGAAGATCGGTTAGATGAAGTCTCTAGGTCAGAAAAAGTTGTGGATAAATTTATTGTTCGACCATAGGAAGAATTACAATTTAAGCAAATTCGATATGGACTAGGATATGTATAGGATGCTGACAACCTTTTTCATTTTCCTAATTATAGTGAACCTGTTTGCTTTGTGAGTGGAGGTTTTTTGAATGATGATAAGATGACAGAGCTTGCGGATATTGGTAAGGAACAGGTACATGATATAGTTGATGATGATGTTTCTAATTAGTCGGATAAAGAACCCATACAGTGCAAACACTATCACCGGTTTGGCCATGATAAGTCAAACTGTTTTGATCTTCACCCTTGCATATTTTGTGGGAAGACAAATCATCCCTCAGTAAGGTGTCAAAAGAACAAGCGGAAACAAATTCATTTTGAATGGTTAGGGAATTGGCGTTGGCGTTTGGAAGCCAATTTATTGGAGAAGTCTTATCACCGGATTTATACACAAGTACAATCGTACTTGATTGGAGATATTTCTACAGTTGATGGACATGAATGTTTTTCAAGATTTTCTCATTTAGGTTATGATCGGGGCCCAGTTGATGTAATCTTCTGAGTTGAAGATCGAGTCTTCAGACTCTGCCGGAAGACAATTTGATGTGCTGGATCTCTTCTTGGCCATACTTGCGAATGTCAGTCAAGGGAATTGGAACCACTTGTCCTTGATAGGGGGGAAATCTAGCTGAGTTAGGTTCCAAGTTTGATTTTGAGTCAGGTTCCAAGTTTTATTTAGAGCCTATGAACAAATGATCAAGTATGCAACCTAACTCTTGGTATGAAATCTTGTTCCTGAACATATTGTTGTTGATATGGTTTGTGGTCAGCTTAAAACCACTAATTGAGCAGAAGACATGAAGTTCTGCTTGTTACATTTTCATATTTTTGAGGCTTGAGCTCTTGTTAGTTTATTGTCAACCTAAAACCATGCCATTTAGTAGAAGAAATTAGTTTCTGCTAGACATTCAGTTTGTGGTCATCCCGAAACCACTAGATTGGTTTGTGGTCATCCTGAAACCACCAGATGAGTTTGTGGTCAACCTTAAACCACCAATTTAGTAGAAGACATCAACTTCTGCTATTTTTTTTTCAGAGTTCAGAGAGCATCTTCAGCCAGCCCTCTAAATATTCGCTTGACACATGTGATTGTCAAGTAGTGGCAGTTTTTCAATCAAGAACGAACTTATGATTAAGGGGGGATGTTAAAACACTAATCATAAGTTAGTTGGTTAGTTAAGTTAACCTAACTGTTATACAGTTACATGACAGTTATGGTCTTTTGTATTATATATGTACATCTATGTACATGATTATTTACAGAAGCATTGATGAATAGAGTATGCCTTTTCGGCCATCGTTTAGTTATCTATGTTCAACATGGTTTCTTGATTGCTTCTATTATTTCCATTATATTTCTTCTATTTTCTTCATTATGAATCTAACAACATCGATTTATTTTCTGAGATGAATGAGCCCAGTGTTTTAAAATAATTCTCCAAACTGAGAAGAATTCTCTTGCAGACACATCGTGATTACCAGATACCCAATCTAGCCATAGACTACAATAATCTTCAATTCCGAGATGCAGAGACACACCGAGACAAGTAGAAAAGAAGGGAAGTCATTTTTCTTCATACAATCTTTCCAATATATGTAACCTAGAATGAAAGAGGCCAGCATCATCATGAACTACATATAGTTTTGAATCTTTCCATTTACCTCCAACTCCACCATCAAGAAAAATCAAAATTTTAACATATTTACTGTCTCAGACTTCCATTTGAAGCGATAAAGATATTTGTAAAGCCTGGTTATGGCTTGCAATTCCATGTGCATTTGTAGATGTTTGGAAATAACGTCACATCCTTTCCAAAACTCAACAATGACCCCCATCAGTTGGAGGGCCCTCTTCAAGTCATCCACGGGTTTTCTATAGAACGAAGTATCAATGAAGGGAAGATCATTTAACTAAAAATCGACAGATTGCCATTCAAAATTGAACAAAAAAAAAATGCTTGGAGATTGACACCCTTGATATGTTCTTAGCCATTTTCCTTCTACTATGCTTCTCATGAACACTTCTAGAAGTGTCTCAATATGGTTTACTGTCAAATACTGTATCCACTCTAGGAGCAAAAAGGTTTTCTCTTGATGAAGAGGAGAGGAAAATCTAGGCAAAGCAATATATGGTGGACTTAGATGTGGAGTATCCACCGCTCCAAGTGCAGTTTTGATGAACAACTCAAGATCCGCTTCACGTTTCAACCCACTAGCACAAGGAGGTGGTTTCAGGTAAGAACTTGACAGAGAAACTAAACCCCCTCCCTATGACCTAATTGCTTATTACGAGCATTCCTTCTTTAATCAATTTTAGGAATTGAATTAGTTTTGAATATAGATGACTCCACACACATTCAAAAATCATGCACACACCACGAACATGCATACACATTTTTGCAAAAGAAACTTTTCTAAGGTTATGTGAGGACAAGTTGGGTGGGAGGGTGAACCTCTAGAAGAACCTAGCTTTAACTTGTGTAGAGGCCAAGGCGTGCAAGTGAGTATGTAGAAGATCTTCTTAACAAATAAGCACTAGTGTTTCCTAAAAAAATTAGGTTGGAACTACAACATGCTTTGATAGTGTGTCACATTAACCCAGCTTCATAGTTAGGTAATTGATATCATCATGCAAGGTCTCATGTAAAGAGACTAAAAATATAGTGTGTCGTGTGATCTGAACCAAGAAAAAGAGAAATATATGGTGAACCAAACAATGTTGGATTGGGAAGTTGAACCTCACGAACCAATGGAAAATGATGCAAATCTTCTACGAAGGAGTCATTGAAGAGGTTGCACCTCTATCTTATTGTTGTCATATTATTGCGGTAACCATCCAAACATTCTAAATCTAAAAACATTCCAAATCTCTGGTCACCGTGCAAATGCAATATGCGGGCCATTGTTGGTTTAGTATATAATTCCAAGTTGATGTGGGCTTTTACCTACTATTCCATTGGAATTGGAACATATAGCTTAACCTCGCAATGGAATTGCGACTTAACCGATTCACTCGAGCGTGCTTGACCTTGTGACTGAATCTAGTAGGAAATATTACACTTACAAGAAGAAAAAAATTTGGGTCCTATGCACACTTATGCATCTCCCATCTCTCTGGTTCCTCCTTCATATCCACCTCCTACCCCCCGAGTGGGAGATAGAGACACTTGACCTTTTCTAGATAATAATTTCGTGAAGCGTTTGAAGTGCCTACCCTTTCTTATTATATAAGTGGAGAGATTGTGGCCACCTTCTGACCATCGATTTCGATCAAAAAGAAGAGTTCAAAAGTTTATAAAGTGTCAAAAGTGTTTCCACACATTTGCTTCAGGTCGGGGGCCAGCCTGCCCCCACTTATCTGAAATTCACCCCGATCCTTTTCCTCTGCGCATTCATATGTTAAGGGTGATCAAGAATTCCACCTCTTCCATGGGGTTGGTCAATGTTCCATTTCAGTAATAGCAGGGAGATCAATTCCATTTCTTTCTTCCTGGGAGCGAAGCAGAATCAATTATACGATAAGGTGATCATAACTCTATGTAATTTCTTCCACCCAACTAAAGAACCAGACATTTCATAACCCTTATTCATGTACCCGATGTTGTCGAACCCATATCTAGGTGTTCCCATACCACCCCTCCCCCTTCCTACTAATCCACACAGCCTCATTCAACTCTACTTGTTTCCTTCCCGCCTCCATTACCCGCTTGCATTAAATATAGAAATTTCCTCCCGGATATCAAAGTTGTGAACTAGCATGCCTCGCCGCCTACTTGTCTTTCGCTGAGAATAATGGGACTTTTTTGTTCCCTACCGAGCCGTTCCCAAGGGATTGAATCCATAATGTTTTCTAAAACGATCGTGATAGGTTCAGACTAATTATTGAATAACCCTGAAGACGGAATTAGTTCTCTCGCACCCTGTCTCTTCACCGGTTGGTTTGTCCACAACTAGGAGAAGAGGTACCTAGTTGTTACTATGTTTTTTTGGGTCAAGCCACTTAGAAGTAAGCCATGGTTCAGTGAAATACCCAACCCAGTGTTTGGGTAAGCATAGTGAAAGTAGGTTCTGGTAACAACTAGAGGGGTTTCAACCCTATCTATATTTGGTCCCAAGTTGACATTACTTGAGGCTAGTTCCTTATCAACACATGTCTCCCCAAAGCCAGTAGGTTCACGGACAAAGGGTAAGGACCAACCCTGCTAGGATTTGAGATATATGTGTAGATTGGTCATTTGGGGTCTTTAGAGAGCTTTCTTATTTACTTACTATGCGTTGTTCTTCCCGTCAGTCATTTCCCACTAGCATTTCACATCATTGCCACCGGCCCATAGCACTTCTTTTTACTTACAGAGCTTACACCTTAGGTTTACTTTCCTTACCTTTCCACAGAAGTCTACCACGCTTATGTGGTACAAATTTTTTACCTTCTTTTTACAAGGGTCAGTTATCCCATCACCAATCATTCTCCCACTTTTAATAAATGAGGTAGAGCCCTTCTAGCCAAGCAACTTCAGAACTACCAAGCATGGGGTTTCATACTACTATTTTATCTTTACTAGAGAACCTACCAAATCAGGGGGCCTACTGGAGGAGTTTACTTAGACCTGCCAAGCCTCGGTACTCATCCTAGTTGCTGGACTTTAGCACCTGCCAAGATGCAAGCTAGATATTCTCTTACTAGGCTGCTAGCTTACAAAAGATTCTTTTATTCCCACCATGGAATTGATCTTCAACCCGCTTAGAACACATTTTATAACACCTGATGCACCCACATATGGTTTGTATCATCAGGCTTTCTGATTTTACTTTTTTTACTTACAAAAATTTGATTTAGCGAGCCTTGATTGAGTACCCAATTTGTTGCTACCCCACCCTTTCTATAAGGTGTCTGAGTCACAAGAGAGCTTACCTTTTGCCACGTTTCAAGGTGCTTGTTACCACACCCTCCGGTGGGGGGGACACCCTACAAGTTTTATTACCTTTCAAACTACCTCTTCTTACACGTTAGAACTTCTGTCCCCCAAAAAACTCAGCTACCATGCTTATTTTAAAATTCAACAAATCCGAGCCATCCAGGGACCCAGACAGACCCCCCGAGAGCCATACACTCAATCCATTAGCCAATAGTCGATGTATTCCATGGGACACCTATGGGTGAATTCCCCATGAGAATTTCTCGCTGGCTCGCTTAACAACGATTCTATCACTGATTAGAAAAGTATCGTTGAAAAGAAAAGGGCATTGCCTCAGAAAAATGACCTCACAAACTGAACTTACCTCATACACTTCACAACACTTACCCTGAATTACCTTTATCTTGGGAGTGTGCCCCCAAACCCCCCATCCTATTGTATGGATTTAAGGGCATCATACCCAGCCCCCAAATTGACCTGCTCGTTTAATTTTTTACTACCTATGAACTGCCTTTTACGTATAATTGCGTCATTAAAAATGTATATGAGAAATGTTTCATTTTGACATAAAAACGTCAGGATGTCTTGTGCTTTTGAGGGAAAGGAAAAGGACAAGCTTAAGGCTCACAGTTGGGCTAACCACGCTAACCCAAAGACCAAAGCCCAGGGCAAGCAATGGGATTTTACCCGCCAAAGTTTAGTTAAGTTAAGTTGTGCCAAAAGTACAACCATTACGAAGTGAACTAATTACTTCTGTGCAAATGAAACTACTCCATCCGAAAAAGACGAATCTCTTGTTATCACCAAAGCGAGAGACAAGGCATGGAAACGCTTTTGAAAGATGTTGAAGTTTTATTATTTACTACGATTCATCCACAACGATGTACTATCCATCCACAGTGAGAGTGAAGGCAACCCAACACAGGCCAAGGTCCTACTGGACTCTATATCTTTTGACATTCATTGACATTCATCATGCAAATGCAACTTGCATGGTTTTTTCTCACTAATACATTGTTCCATGCATTTAAACATGTCCACCATGACACACGTTTTAGAGAATGTAATTAGTCTCCCACAATGACCCCTTGGCAATTCTTTCACCTGGGACAATATACCTATCCCAGGCATGCACATGAGCATCTTGTGAAGATGGTGCTGGTTATCAGAGGATTCTTTGCTTCTTCAATCTGTCGACATCTCTATTAAGCGTCAATCCCCACCATGATATACTCTTTGGATGCCCCTAGCGAACTTCTCCCTTTCAAAGGGGAGATTAATAAGGTGATAAAAGAGGACATAAATCGACAATCTATCAAGGTTACTTGGATACCCCCTCCTCCAACCTCTAGGCCCGAAGATGGCCTTATTCTCTAAGCATTTCTTACAACTAACTAGTGATCTCATTGTTCATTCAAAATATTTTTAGCTGGCGTTGTCAGAATGCCTTGAGATTCACCTCATCCAATTTAGGGTTTGCTCACACTAGTTAGTTGTGTGTTGAGTCTGATCATCACATCCCACGGATGGACACAATATGTGATGATCACCCCATCGTGTGGTTTCCATAGATAAAATTTCATGAAACGCTAATTAGATACCAGTATTAGCATACATATAAAAACAATAATCGATATTAAAATTGTAGTTATTCCCTCTCATTAGGGGTTTCCCTGTTTTTCCCTGAACATGATTTAGTCTCAAAAGGTGACCCAAAATTTTTAGTTCCTGATGTCATGAGCTCTTACAATTTCGAAGATGAGAACACAGAGTTAAAAACAAGAATCATAATTGGAGTTCTAACAATTCTTCCATTAACATCCCTTCTTCATGAGAATGTTGTTCCTCGTAACCAACACTACAC
>ML828525.1:20797-36680 GCA_009831015.1 Picea engelmannii | reverse complement strand
TTTAGTTACCAGAACTAATCACGAGAGGTGCGAAGGCCCAAGGAAAAAGGGACATCCCGAAAATTCACATAATTTACTCATACTCCTGAATAAATTCATAACAGTGTAATAACAACATAATCACCTAGAAATCAAAAGGGGAAGCTTTTAACATGAGTACAGTATAAGTGCAAATTGAATTTATTTACCATCATGCTATCTGGAGTCAACTATAGATAAGATATACATATAAGTCGGCAATAGCCGAATACCTTTATTCAATTCAAAATCCTTTTCTTGGAAGAAACCAATATGGCGTTAGTATATTAAATCAATGAAATAACCAGTATGCCATTACAAGTAAGCGAGAGGGAAAGCCTGAAAATTATTTTAAGAATATATTACATATCTCATCCGGTTTTGGAACCAATAAATATCCCATACTATGTTCTATTTCAACGATAGAAAATTACCATCACAAGACGGGTTACCCTTAATCAAACGGTATTGAAACCGGAACACAACTACACTGTTAATAAAAGGACTGGAAAGGGACCATGCCCTTCCTCTAGAACAAAAAGAATGAGACTAAGAGGGTTATGGGCATGGAACACGAATACCTTTGTTGCCAAGGATGGGCGGGGATATCCGAAACTGCATGCCGACGAGGACTCTGCAAAATTTGTACCATTAAAATATTAGTAACTAAATATGCCATTGAAATATTAGAACTATATGAAAGAAGGGTGAATGAAGTTATCCACAGAATGGAAGTATATCACTTGACGGAACCTGTACTTATCTTGGATTTGTTGTGGGCATGATCCATTTCCCATCTGTGGTCGTCCACCAACTGAAAGGGGAGGAGTGAGCTTGATTAAGCTGATGGGTACCTCGCATCAAACATGGCCCCATCTTTAGTTACAACATTCAATTCAAGAAAGAAGATATACAAGAAACTATGGTTTTTGTAAATATAACAGTAGCTCCAGCATCGATTCCAGAGACATTAAATGGTGAATGAATATACTCTGCGGTACAAAAAATATGCAAATAGTATACTAGATGAAATCTTCGTAAGGAGATAAAATTAAATTATAGTTAACATGAATGTTAGATACAGGAATCCATTTTTTTTAAATTTACAAAGAAAGGATTAAGGTAACACATAATGATTTAACCTATTGATAGACCATGGTAAGTCAATACAGAACCCATAAATATTTACCAATTAGATGATATAAAGATTTCGAACCCAAGAGGTACCATTAAATCAAGATTTAAAAGAAAAGAAAATTATGAAAGATCCTTTTAGGGGCTTTCTCTTTGGGCTTACGGGTTATTGGCGAGGATGGTATACAAGCGAAAGGGCCCTTTGAGGCAGATGAGCAGAGTTGGGTTGGGGAAAACATTATTCAGGTACTAATCAGAGTAGAACCAGCCACGACGGAAATTTAGAGCCTACGAAACAAATAAAATTTATTTAATATGGACAAGGAAATACTGCAATTATAGTGAAGCACTCTCACCCTGATAAACATAACTTCTGCAATGGAATCTGGGAAAAATCCCGCAAAATCTCAATACCAAATGATGATACAGGATATTGAAGTAGAGTGGGGACATCACGCCCTAAAGGCAATCTACTTGCGAAACACCAAGAAAACAAAGGAACGAGGTATCAAGCCCTTTCAGAATTTCCGGAATAAATAAGAGTGCGGTAATAAAACTACTTAGTAGAGGGGAGGAACTTCCAGGACCTTCCTAGAGATTTGGCAATGAGAGAATAATCACTTACAGATAGTATAATCACTACGAGATGTAGGTTATCCATTGTGGTTGCAAGAGAAAGAGAACTCGACCACAAATCTATGACTAGAGATGTAGAAATAATGAGAAACTTGCCAGTGATTTAGATAGTGATGCCACCTCCACTATGAGAAAATCCTCACCGATGTTTCCCTTCGCTAAGAAATCAGAGTTGGAGAGCTAGACTTCCGGAGAACCTCCCCACAACAAAAATCCATTAACCTAGCGAACTCCTTCCTCGGAGAATAAGGTCTGCGGGTACGAATGACCAGGTGATGAGATAGACTTTGCACGTCCACATTGGGTAACAGGTCAAGTGATGGCCTCGACTGTAGCATGTACCCTACCCCCTTTAATGCCCTGGCCAGGATTAAGTTCATATCATACCTACCCCTCCTTTGGTACTCAATGAGCCACGGATTAAGGAAGCGCCAGTGTGACGCATGGAAACCTTTAAGCCCAAGTCACAATAAATGCAGTTAATATAATTTACAGTTGACACTACGTTTAGATAGGTGGAGCCGAATGGGATTTACTAGCATGACAGAGTGTTATAACATATTCGTACTTGGAGTTTAACCGGAAGGCCTTACCTAACTACTATCCCGTATCCAAATACTTTAAAATAAAGGGGCCTACTTACATTGAACTTTTCACAGAAAAGTATACTCTAACGCTCAACCTTTTACCTAATTCATATGTATTGTAAATCTATGGTAATGGTTTATGTGTATTTTCTAATGCATAAGGCTTAGGCCATAAACCCCAAAGTCGTTGTATTGTAAGCCTATGGTAATGGTTATAGGTACAAACAGATAGGAAAGTAATTATAGTTACAGGACTTTAAATAAACATTGAAATGTGGAGTAAGCACTTCTTATATAGTCGGTTTGAAAACTTTAAGTTGAGTGTAATGACAATCGATGACAGTAAGGACTCTAGCAAACTTTCATAATCAAGCATTATAATAGAAAGCCTACATTTCTTGATTATCAAAGTTATTCAAGGATAAATGTACAAAAAAAAAAAAATTAGATATTTTTTGAGGTACATTACATATGGTATCAGAGAAAAAAGTTATAACACTGGGTTTGAATAGGGCCACATTAGTTGCTTAGTATATATTCTGATTTATGTAAAACTAATAAATCTTATGGTTACAAATAGAAATCCCTTTCTGTTTTGTGTTAAATATGGCGGCTCAGGAGGGTGCAGAAATCATGATGGAAGGAAATCCGTAGCAAGGACCTCCTGGATATCCAAGATAGAACAATGATGGAAGTGCACCCACGGAGTTGTTGGAAACAATGAGGAATCTTATTGTTGAACTGCATATTTTCAAAGCCGACAATGAAAAATTGAAGAAAGCACAACAGGAACAGCAAGAGATAAATGAAGTCCTGCTGAATAGTATAGTAACCAAGAAAATCCCAAAAGACGATAACCATGACGAAGAGGTCAGCAAAAGGGCTTCCAAGAACTCTGGGCCGGAAATAGAAAAAGGAGATAGTTCATTTGAAGGGACACCTTCAGTTGAAGTCAAAACTAAACCAGACAGAAAAAGAAAACAAGTAGACCACCTTGAAGGAGAATTTAAAAAGATTAAACCAACTACCTTTGATGGAGAATTCAAGACAGGAGAAGAAGTTGAGGCATGGTTGTTGGAGATCAAAAAATACTTCCAGATCTACAACTATTCCAGCAACATGAAGGTCAGAATGACCATCTACAATCTAAAGGGGAAGGCCAACATTTGGTGGCAGGACCTGAAATTGGCCAAGGGCCTAAAGGAGAAACAGTTGGAATGGTCTGACTTTAAGAAGTATTTCAAGAAACAATATCGTTCTGAAAGCTATTATGAAAGGAAGACGAAAGAATTTTATGAGTTACGACTCAGACATATGACAATGGAGGACCTTATAAATAAATTTATGGAACTACTAAGGTTCATACCGTACATCCGGGAGGATAAGGTAAAAATCCAACAATTCTTAAGCTGTTTACCACAGTCCTACAGGGATAGAATTGAGTTTGACAACCCCAAATCCTTTAGTGAGGTATTCAGGAAAGCATGAATGTGCTATGACCAGTATAAATAGCGGGTAGAGTTTCCCAAAGCCTGGAAGGATAAGAAGCAAGATCGAATGAACCAATGGAAGAAGGGATACCAGCCAACTTCTTATCAGAATGCAGCACAACGTTTTCCAAGAAAGGATTTTCACTCCAATCATCCGAATACGCAAGGCATCGGTAAACTGGTAAACCTGGGAATGAAGAAGTTTAGGGATAGCTCCCGCAAGCCATTAAAGTGTTGGGAATGTGGAGAGCCTCATCTACGGAGGAACTGTCCACGTTTAATTTCAGCAAACATAACTACTATTCATAATTTGCAGGAATCCTCGACAGTGGGAGACATGGGCAGAATCCTGCATCAGATAAATGCATCCATAGATGGTCAACAAGCTGACCACCAGTCCTCGGTGGTAGAAATCGAAGGTAAAATCAATGACACTCAAATTTATGTTTTAATTGACCTTGGAGCTACATTAAGTTATATTACTCCTGAAGTAGTAGGGTCAAATAAACTTAAGAAACTGAAACATGCAAAATCATGGCTTGTACAACTAGCAACAGGTACTAAAAGGAAAGTAGTTGACTTTATTTCTGATTTTGAGTTCAGCTTAGATGGTCAAAATATAAGGAGCAATTTGAACATCCTACCACTAGGATCTTATGATATGATTATCTGGATGGATTGGTTGGAACAACACAAAGCAGTACTAGACTGTTATACAAAGATACTTAGCTATAAAGATGATTTTGGCACTGTTAGAACAACCCAAGGCATACCAAAACATGCATCAGTCAGACAAGTTTCAGCGATGCAACTCAAGAAATGTATTAGAAAGGGATGTCAAGTTTATGCCATCCAAGTGACGAATCTATTAGAAAAAGAAGATAAGCCAAAGTTAGAAGACTTTGTTGTCCTACGTGAATTCAGAGACATGTTTGTGGATGAGATACCAGAATTACCTTCTAGAAGGGAAATAGACTTCTCCATAGACCTACTACCTAGTTCATCTCCTATCTCAAAAGCACCCTACCGAATGAGTTTGCCCGAACTGACAGAATTAAAAATACAATAACAGGAATTGTTGGACAAAGAGTATATTAGACCAAGTGTCTCACCATGGGGGGCACTAGTCCTCTTTGTGAGAAAGAAATACAATACTCTAAGACTATGTATCGATTATAGACAACTGAACAAAATGACTATTAAGAACAAATACCCCTTACCAAGGATAAATGATATGTTCAATCAAGTAGGTGGGGACAAGATCTTTTCAAAGTTGGATTTATGATCTGGTTATCATCATGTTAGGATAAAAGACGAGGACATAAGAAAAACAACGTTTCAGACAAGATATGGACATTACGAGTTCGTAGTCATACCTTTTGGACTCACTAACGCACCAGCCATGTTTATGTGCCTGATGAATAGTATTTTCAGTTAATACTTAGACAACTTTGTGGTAGTATTTATCGATGATATTCTGGTCTATTCAAAAATGAAGGAGGAACATGATGAACACTTAAGTATAGTTTTACAAACGTTGAGGAAACACAAACTATACGCCAAATTTGACAAGTGTGACTTCTATAAAAAAAAAATACAATATCTAGGACATGTAATTTCAACAGAAGGAACTGCCGTAGACCTGGAGAAGACAAAAGCCATTATGGAATGGCTGGTACCTAAGGATGTAGTAGATATCCGGTCATTCATGGGAATCACTGGATATTACCGTAGGTTTATAGAAGGGTTTTCCAAAATAGCCTACCCTATTGCGTCATTACAAAAGAAAGGGACCAAGTTTAACTGGTCAAAGAAGTGTCAAGACTGTTTTAACAAACTAAAGGAATTATTGACAAATGCACCCATTTTGAAGGTAGCAGACCCAGATAAAGACGTCACCGTATGTGTTGATGCAAGTAAAGAAGGACTAGGTGGTGTCCTAACTCAGGAAGGACACATTATTTGTTATGAGTCCCGGAAATTAAAAGAACATGAGCGAAATTATGTCACTCATGACTTGGAATTGGTAGCGGTAATACATGCCTTAAAAATGTGTGACACTACATAATTGGCAGAAAATTTCAACTATTGACGGATAATAGCGGGGTGAAATATCTGTTTAGCCAACCAAATCTTAATGCAAAACAAGCAAGATGGCTAGCCTTCTTAAGGGAATTGGACTTCGAGGTTAGACATATCAAGGGTAAGGAAAATAAAGTAGCAGACGCTTTAAGAAGAAGAGTCCATGGGTTATTTGAGATAAATATTAGCAGGGTAGAAAGTGATATGGAACAAAGAATAAGGACAACAGGTATTAACGATGGTAATTACACTAAGATGATGGAAGAATTTCAAAACAGTATCGCAAACTCAAATAGACCAGATCTAAGTATCGACAAGAAGGGACTATTATGATTTCAAAATAGACTTTACATACCAGATTCAACAGAGTTAAAATTCATAGTTTTAGATGAAGTGCATAAGAAACCGTATTCTGTCCATCCAGGTTACCAAAAAACAATAACAACACTTAGAAAACTATTTTACTCGCCTAATATGAAGGGAGAAACAACAAAGTAATTGGCTAGGTGCCAATATTGTCAGCAGGTTAAGGCTGAGCACCAGCACCTAGCTAGCCTATTATAGCCATTACCGGTACTAGAATGGAAATGGAAGACTATATCATTGGACTTTATAGCATGTTTGCCTAAAACTCAAAAAAAAAATGATTATATCATGGTTGTAATCGATAAACTCAGTAAGTCTGCACACTTTATTCCTATAAAGTCTACTTTTAAAGCTATAAACATTGCTAAAATATTCATGAAAGAAATTTTTAGACTGCATGGTATTCCTAAAATGGTGATTTCAAATAGAGACAAAAAATTTACATCCGCTTTTTGGAAGGAATTGTTTGCAGGTCTAAACACTAACTTGAATTTCAGTACGAGCTATCATCCACAAATGGATGGACAAACTGAAAGGACATACCAGATCATAGAGGATATGATCCACATGTACGTAAGAACAAAACCAAGCAAGTGGGAAGACTACCTTCACTTGGTAGAATTTGCATATAACAATGGGTACCAAACTTCGACTAAGTTGATCCCTTTCAAAATACTGTACGGAAAAAAGTGTATGACTCCAATTAGCTAGGATAACCCGACTGACAGACTCATGATTGGACTAGAGATGCTCCAAGAAATGGAGAACATGGTAAGAAAGGTACAACAGAACTTGAAAGAAGCACAGGACAGACATAAGAGCTATGCGGATCAGAAAAGAAGACACTTGGAATTTCAAGTGGGAGACCATGTTTATTTGAAGCTCAAAGCCCAAAAAAGCTCGTTGAAGTTAGGGAACTGTGCCAAGATGGCACCCATGTTTTGTCAACACTTCGAGATACTAGCTCGAATTGGACCCATAACATATCAACTTGCACTTCCAGCTAATCTAAGAATTCATAATGTATTTCACGTTTCTTTGTTGAAAAGATATATTCATGAACCTACTCATATGATTGATTAGAACTTGGTGTAGGTGGAACTCGAAGGCGAGTTCCAGGTGGAACCCCTGTGCATTCTAGACCAGAGAGAAATAACACTTCAGAATAGAGTCATTGCTCAGGTAAAGGTGCAATGGAAGCACTTTAGTCCTGAGGAGGCCACTTGGGAGTTGGAGGGAGATTTGCGAAAATCTCATCCAATCCTATTCCAAGAAAGGAACGAACACTGAGGACAGTGTTTTAATAAAGGGGGAAAGGATGTGACATCCCCCCAAAAATAAAATATTTTGAAATTTAAATTTGCTAGAAATTTATTCCGTTTTTAGTAAATTCGAATTTGGATTTTTTTTCCCATTTATGGCAATTCTGAATTTTGAATTTGATAATTGTAATTAATTATTATGACTGTTGGGCAGAGATCTAATTTGACTCAACTAACTATTTGACTATGACACTTGTATAAAAATATAGTATTTTATATTGATTGTAGGGGAACAAATGGAACAACTATGTTAAAATCAACTGACCATGACTCCATGAGTGGGAAACATGTTGGAACTACCTCTAGGATGATTGCCACAAGTGGAAAAACAGTGATTTGGCCATTGGCAGCCCCTAAAAATCAGGGATTTAGAAAGCTGCAAAAATTCCCAAGGGAGGGAAAAAGACCTAGGCAAATTGATAAATAACATATGTGAGGAGGCAGAATGATGCCAAGTATGCTAGGGAAGGAGACTATTGATTTACTTATTGTTATGAACACTACTTGAGTGTGAGGCAAGGGAAAAACTACTGGAGCTGTAGGACATTGCTGAGCAGAAGTTTTTCCAAGTTCGCCCTCATGGATTCATGGTCAGGCTAGGGGGTGAATCGGGCAAGTGGTTTGGATGCCCTGTTCTATGGTTGGGAGGAACGTGGTTGTTCCCTTTGTCTTTCAGCGTATTATTTTAGATATGTTATTTTTGTCCCTTCTGGCTAAATGTTATATGGTTAAATACTTGATAGAATTCATCTGTTAATTCTAACTAGATATAATATTAAGGACGAAAGATCGAATGCATCCTATTGAACTTAGGAATTTCTAGAATGTCTCCATACTAGTTCAGAATGGATTTTCCTTGCTGCATCATATTAATGTTATGAACACTAATTCCCGTAAGTATACTAGCTGAAAGGATATGCCTAGTCAATTTTTATAGAAGATTTGCGCTATGATTTGGATTACTACTGTTGTAAGATAAAACATTGTAGTCGAATCCCCACAAATAAATTGTAATGCAGATTGGGGTCACCTATGTATTGAATGGCAATGGAAAACTACATAGTGTAGATATATGTATATGTATGGATGTATACCTACTTTCTAGTATATAAAGGCATGCGCAACAGTAGAGTAATTAACTGAGATTTCTTCCATGTACCAGCTGAACAATCATTATTATTAGGAGATAACTATAATCACAAGTGTTTAAGATTTATATATATATCTATATTTAAATTACGGAAGAGACCTTGCAAATTTCAAGAATTATCATAGAAACCTACAACATTTACACATCTTTATATCAACCGGTGTTTTAATGAAAAAGTTATAGGAAAAATTGGTCTATGGTACCACAGATTGGAATGTTGGAAATTATGTTTGGAGTGAATCACTTAACACAGTTTAGTTACCAGAAATAATCACGAGAGGTGAAAAGACCCAAGGAAAAAGGGACATCCCAAAAATTCACATAATTTACTCATACTCCTAAATAAATTCATAATTGTGTAATAACAACATAATCACCTAGAAATCAAAAGGGGAAGCCTTTAACACGAGTACAATATAAGTGCAAATTGAATTTATTTACCATCATGCTATCTGGAGTCAACTATAGATAATATATACATATAAGTCGACAATACCTGAGTACCTTTATTCAATTCAAAATCCTTTTCATGGAAGAAACCAATATGGCGTTAGTATATTAAATCAATGAAATAACCAGTATGCCATTACAAGTAAGCGAGAGGGAAACCCTAAAAATTATTTTAAGAATATATTACATATCTCATCTGGTTTTGGAACCAATAAATATCCCATACTGTGTTCTATTTCAACAATA
Source organism: Picea engelmannii (assembly GCA_009831015.1). Lineage (NCBI taxonomy): Eukaryota > Viridiplantae > Streptophyta > Pinopsida > Pinales > Pinaceae > Picea > Picea engelmannii. The sequence goes on along the minus strand of ML828525.1, from coordinate 27,199 downwards.
GAAAATTACCATCACAAGACAGGTTACCCTTAATCAAACGACACTGAAACCAGAACATAACTACACTGTTAATAAAAGGACCGGAAAGGGAACATGCCCTTCCTCTAGAACAAAAAGAATGAGACTGAGAGGGTTATGGGCATGGAACTTGAATACATTTTTCTCCAAGGATGGGCGAGGATATCCGAAACTGGATACCGACGAGGACTCTCCAAAATTTGTACCATTAAATATTAGTAACTAAATATGCCATTGAAGTATTAAAACTATACGAAAGAAGGGTGAATGAAATTATCCATAGAATGGAAGTATATCACTTGATGGAACCTGTACTTATCTTTGATTTTCCATGGGCATGATCCATTTCCCATCCGTGGTTGTTCACCAACCGAAAGGGGAGGAGCGAGCTTGATTAAGTTGATGGGTACCTCGTATCAAACAGGGCCCCATCTTTAGTTACAACATTCGGTTCAAGAAAGAAGATATACAAGAAACTATGGTTTTCGTAAATATAATAGTAGTTCCAGCACCGATTCCAGAGAAATTAAATAGTGAATGAATATACTCTGAGGTATGGAAAAGATACAGATAATATACTAGACGAAATCTTCATAAGGAGATAAAATCGAATTACAATTATGCATGTTATATACAGGAATCCGTTTTTTTTAAATTTACAAAGAAAGGATTAAGGTAACACAGAATGATTTAACCTATTGATAAACCATGGTAGGTCAATACAGAACCCATAAATATTTACCAGTTACATGATATAAATCTTTCAAACCCAAGAGGTACCATTAAATCAAGATTTAAAAAAAACAAAATTATGAAATATTATTTTAGGGGCTTTCTCTTTGGGGTTACGGGTTATTGGCAAGGATGGTATAAAAGCGAAAGGGCCCTTTAAGGAAGATGAGCGGAGCTGGGTTTGGGAAAACATTATTCAGATATTAATCGGAGTATAACCAGCCATGACGGGAATTTAGAGCCTACGAAACAAATAAAATTTATTTAATATGGACAAGGAAATACTGCAATTACAGTGCAACACTCTCACCCTGATAAACTTAACTTCTGGAATGGAATCCGAGAAAGATGCCACAAAATCTCAATACCAAATGATGATACAGGATAGTGAAGTAGAGCGGGAACATCACGCCTTAGAGGCAATCTACTTGTGAAACACCAAGAAAACAAAGGAACGAGGTATCAAGCCCTTTTAGAATTTCCAGAATAAATAAGAACGCGGTAATAAAACTACTTAACAGAGGGGAGGAACTTCCAGGACCTTCCTGGAGATTTGGCAATGAGAGAATAACCACTTACAGATAGTATAATCAGTACGACACGTAGGTTATCCATGGTGGTTGCAAGAGAAAGAGAACTCGGCCACAAATTTATGACTAGAGATGTACAAATAACGAGAAACTTACCAGTGGGTTAGATAGAGATGCCACCTCCATTGTGAGAAAATCCTCATCGATGTTTCCCTTCACTAAGAAATCGGAGTCGCAGAGCTAGACTTTTGAAGAACCTCCCCACAATAAAAATCCATTAAACTAGCGAACTCCTTCCTCGGAGAATAAGGTCTGCGGGTACGAATGACCAGGTGATGAGATAGACTTAGCACGTCCACATTGGGTAACGGGTCAGGTGATGGCCTCGACTGTAGCATGTACCCTACCCCCTTTAATGCCCTCCCCAGGATTAAGTGCATATCAGACCTACCCTTCCTTTGGTACTCAATGAGCCATGGATTAAGGAAGCGTCGGTGCTGTTAGCACTCTGTAAATTTCTTAAAGGTTGTTTGAAAGAAGAAATCTACGAGAGGTAACTTTATCCAACTACTTTTGAAGCTGGGATCTAGCCCTTCCAACTTCAGAGAGGGATCTCTCTATATGATTTTAGATATGTTTCAAATTTTTTAAATATTAGTCTAGATAAATAAATAAATCGGTTTTGTTATCGTAGTGTTTTTCGAGTTGGTTGAGATAGTTTACACATCCATTGGGCTATGGGGTTCGTGTCGTAAAGATGAAATCCAAACCAGAAAAACAAAGGAACCTTTCACAGGGCGAGATAATATAATCACTGGATTCTTTAGTAGCATAAATGAGGAATAGCAGAGAAGATGAGAAAGACAATTACAACAAAGAAGTAGTTAAGAATTTCTTTATTGTAAAATGAGAAGATATAACACTAAAATCTTTTAAGTCAGAAACAGGGTATACGAGATAAATCCCGCAACGTTCATTACTTCCAAAGATCAGATTTAGAAAACAGTGTGATAACAAAGCGAGAATAACATTTAACTTAGAGAGAAAAACATCACCAGTGAATACACACACGAATCCTGTAAAATGCCTCTTTGTATTAATGGGAGATATCTTCAAAAATATTACAGTCTGATAGCTTGCAGGGCGTGAAGATCAACAACCCTCTATACTTCGAAAGATGAAGTATTTATAACTCAAAATTACAAACAATTTTGTCATCAAAGACCAGGACGTGCTAAATCTATTTTTAGCCTAACTTAACAAATTTCAGAAATCTAGGAACTGCTTGATGATGTGTCACAACTGCATGTTGTTTTCTGGGTGGACCGTTGGTGAGGCCTCTGCACGACCTCATCTGACTGGACAAATGACTGGGCTAGGATAGCTCATCTACTACTTGATCAAGTCACAGAGTTCTTCCCATCGTAGAAGATTGGGAACGTTGACTTTGAGTAGCCTTCAATAAACTTCATCCATTTCTATGTACTTGGCGAAGGTAGGTTTGGTGACGAAGATGTATCGAATCTCATGCTGAATATTGATGTCCCACTGAAGTGCATCTAGAAATGCCTTGCCAGTGATGCTGCCTTGAATTCCTGAAAAACTTTGAACTGTCCTTAGCCACATCAGCTAGTCTCTTTTTGTAGTCTAGGAGTGTCATCAATTTGTCATTGATTACTTTCAGACCAGGAAGACATTTCTTCTTGTAACGACCTCCTCGTTGTGACAACGACTCTGACAACAGGTGCAAATTTTTTTTTGTTTTAAAAGTGTGGGCGCACGTGTAGGAGGGGGAACAGACACACTGGACTCTACGTCGCTACCCGACGACTGTCAAGACGTAACCATGACGATCACAACAAGAAGACGCAAGGCGTACCACAAGTAACTGTAAGCAAGGAACACCCAAGACCAAGGCACCCCACGATAACTTCAACAATAAAGACATACTGGGTTAGGTACCATACGAACACAGAAGGTAGAATCCATGGTAGTACATTTACTATTTCTGCACAGGAAAGCAGGGCGTTTAATCTTAGTCCTCTGCTCTGGAGAGAGAGGAGGTCAGATAAGCTCTTGGTCGACTACTCAGGCAGAAACTAGTAGATCCCTAAGGTGTGTCGCAAGAGTGGAAACCCTTCCTTTAAAGGGCCTGAGACTCTTGATACGGCACTGGATTCTTGACGCAGGGAAACACATAGACATAAAGACTAAGACTACTGAAGGTGTGTTCATCCCTCCCGACACAAACAGACCACGCAATGCAATACCACCAAGTACTACAAAATCAGGGACAATCATGACCTCTACGGGAGATGCAAGTCAGGAGGACTCTAATATCGACCAACCACTATTGAGACCCGAAGACATCAATCAAGATCAGTTGCTCCCTTAATTATCAGTAACCGACGAAGACTTTATCCTAAGGTAAAACCCAATAATCTCAACCCCCATTATTTAGTTATAAGGTCAGTAGGTACTAGTTCAGGGATAAGCAATAAGCACAAGTGCATTGCATTTTTCGGTTAATCGCCATAAGTGAGCAACGATATCATACCATAATGGTAAACCCTCGAACATTTACATTCTCCATATTATCTTGCCTTTACTTCCAATTTATTACCATACATTGGAATACCCTAACAAATATTACATTGCAATTTAGACCTTATCATTAACACTTCAAATTAAACGAATAATAACCATGCAATTTAAACATCATCATGAACATTCAATTAAACAAATATTAACATTGCGATTCAACCATCATCATTACTATTGCAAATTAAAACAAATATTACTATTGCAAATATAACCAGTATTTTACCATCATCATCATTACTATTGCAAATTAAAACAAATATTACTATTGCAAATATAACCANATATTAACATTGCGATTCAACCATCATCATTACTATTGCAAATTAAAACAAATATTACTATTGCAAATATAACCAGTATTTTACCATCATCATCATTACTATTGCAAATTAAAACAAATATTACTATTGCAAATATAACCAGTGTTTTACCATCGCAACTACACCAATACTAATATTGCAACTTAAAACAATATTAATATTAATATTTTAACAAGTATTATCATTTGCATTCAAATTAAACAATATTAACATTTAAGCATATAACAAGTATTAAAAATAATATCTAATATTAACATTGCCAATAACAAGTATAATCATTGCAAATTAACCAATATTAATTAAAAACACAGGGAATAATTCTGTGGAGATTAATTGTGTGGAATTGGTGCAGAATCAAATTAAATATACATTTGCAATAAATGCCCTTGCAGATCCACTAACTAATTCCCAAAAAATGATAATGATATCCCTACCATAAACGATGTCAACTACTTTTGCCGACTAATTTCATAATAGAATTTTAAAAATACATTTCCAATAAATGACTTGGCATACCCATTTTATATTGCAGTATTATTACAATGAGAAACCCTAACTTCATTTGGCGGTTACCAACCATCACGTCAACAATTTATTTTGTAGAGTATTAACATTCATCCTCCACTGCGTTAAAAATAAAATAGGGTAACTTCACCCTCTCCGATTATAATAATGGGACACTGTCATTAGCTCTCCTAACGGCAAGCTATAGTCCAAATTATTCTCTCAAGGCGATTACAATTAAAACACAGACGGACTATCATACGACTACAGAATAGGGCAAATCAAATTAGAGTAATCACAAAGATATGGTAAGTACAGGGCAATTATGAATAGAATACAATGTATATGGGAATGCATGGCAATTGATTTGATTGTAACTCTTGTCAATGTAAAAGGTCAACATACCTGGCAAGACATTAACCATACGCCCCAGCTGAATTAAACTAACCTAACCACGCTGCAATGATTACGGCCCTGCTGATTTAACCCAGCTAAATTAAATTAATGTGACAGCGCTGTAAGGAAAACACAATCTTCACATATCGACATTCTGAGCTTAAGGATTGAAGGTGGAGCTGAAAGATAGGTTAAACATGCCTCGAATAAACAACACTGAGCTAAACCAACAGTATTAACTCTACACCGACCGGATTTCCTTTAACTGACAGAATCAATTCACTCTGGCAATTCAATTGCACCGACTCCCTGGCAGTTTACCCAGCACATCCACAATAGATACGCCCAATGCACTCAACACCGTCATAAAATGCCATTAACAAGCAGGCCGAGGCAACACACAGACCAAGAAAATGCCCAATAGATTAAGAAAAAGAAACCCTCGGTAGAAGTTGCCCCCTGTGTGTAAAACGCCCAATAAATGAAAAGGGAACCCACCGAAAATGACTGCCATTATATAAATACAAACGCCCTTGCGTGTAACACACTAGACGAGTACCGAGACCCAGTGATCGCTTCAGAATATCCCCATAATTTTCTGAGGGAGTTTATCTATTGATTAATTCGCCCGTGATAATGAGGGTATTACTAAAATAAGTGGGAAATTCTCGTAGTGACCTTAGATAAAAAAAATTTAAAATCTAACTTCTCGAGTACTCTAAGAATATCGGTACTACATCAGATTTGGACCAACACGCCGCAAGATACGTAGAATTCTATCTCGCCTCAGGAATATGCCAACCTTTCATTACATTGTAAGTTAAACATGTTATACTCATTTCTCCATCCAATTCTTGTCGGTGGAATCGTTTTTCCACATAAAATTATATATATAACTAATCAAAGGAACATATAATTTTATCATAAATAGATTTATGAAATTTTATTATAAATCGTCAATATACACATATATTTATCAACTTTATAATCAATAAAAATGGAAGAAAATAAATCTACCAGGTTCTTGCTGGTAGCCAAGCTTGAAAGCTGGTTAATGAGTTATAACAGAAAAACTAGCTGAGTAAAATCTAAAACTCTCGAAACTATTGGTACTCGTATATATAAGGAAATAAACAGAAAATGGCCGAATCACCTCCGTCCCTTAGCAGACTTCCTGAACGTTTTCTATGACCAGGGCTGGAATTTAAAACGCATAATGTCCAACAGGGCCAAGCTCAACTGCAAAATTTATCGGTTCCAAGGTTCTTAGACAAGCAAGGAACACAGATTCAAACCCA
>ML828525.1:4077-20690 GCA_009831015.1 Picea engelmannii | reverse complement strand
TTGCAAAGAGGTGCACACACGTCTAACCTAATCCTTTTGAGATATTTACAGGTGCTTGGATCTCAGACAGGCCAGGAAAGCAAATCCAGTCTGAAGGTGTGAATTCTTTTGGTGGAGTAAAACCTTGCCAAAGGGAAGGAATACGCATGCCAGGGATCATGGCGCAGGGTTTACTGCCAGGAACCAAGAGCGAGCAGAACGGGATTGGCCAACTCAAGGGTTTTAATAACAAATACCAAGCAAAAAAATTTCCAGCACTAAACCATAAAAATTTACCCAGTCTTGCACATAATTTAAACATTTACACAGTCCTGAATGTACACACTAACCATTTTACACAGTCATCGAATAAATTTTACGCCATCCGAAATGAGAATAAAACGTTATGCAGACCTGAGTAATGAAAATAAAATAAAAACATAACCACAGTCCAGAATGTAAACAATAACTATGTGCATTGTCTTTCATTCTACCTAAGGGTGTACCTTTGCATGTTCGCCTCCTCCGAAGGTTTGTCCGCGTGCTCCGTGCAATACGGCTCGTTGACCGTCAAGAACTCACCGGTACCTCCCAGCCAGACGCTAGGGGTACTCTCCTTCCCCCTCAGCCCGCCGAGCCGCAAAGGGGCCACACACAATCCAGAGAGTACCTAGCTTCCCAGCTCGCCTCCAAGGCTGAGCTACCACTCAAGTCAGCTGGGAAAATCCCCAACCCCTCACAAGCAACCAGTCCAGTTTGAAATTTGGGCAGCATAACAATACCTCATTCAAGATCCCCTTCCTTTCCCCCCTCTCCTTTCTTTTATCCTCCTTTTGACCTAATCCCCTTTAGGTTTTTTTTTTAAAAACCCTAAATCCTCTTTCTTTTTAGTTTTTCCCCCCTTTTATTTTTTTATTTTTTTTTATTTTTATTTCTTTTTTTTTGAAAACTCATAGGTAAATGCGCCTAAGCATCCTTTCATATTATTATTATTATTATTATTATTTTAAATTCATAATATATATATATATATATATATATATATTCTTTTAAACTCCCTTTAGTTAACTAATTAATCTCCTCTTTTCAAATTTACAACCCCCTAATTGAATTAATTTATTAAATATCTCTATTTTACCCTACACCCTTTATGAAGACTCACATTAGCTTAAGTGGGTTTTTTTTTGTTCAATTTTATTATTAGCACCAGTATTGTTAATGCTTAACTAGTAGGAAATGAAATTCTAATGTTAATTGAATTGCAGAGATGTTGTGAGCTTGAATATAATGGCGTTGTTATTAGGAGATGGTTAAGTTTTGATTATTATGTTAGGGCGAAGTAGTAGTACCTTCCTAAAAAGACAAATTATCAAGCTTATTACCGGGAATGAGGAAAGGCCTTATGTACGCAATCAAGTAAGGAAATACTTTATGAATTCAATTAATGGAAGAATTGTTTTATGTATTTAATTAAGGAAGGAAACTCCTCGGATTAGGTGGAGGTTGCAAATCATCATAGGGGTAATGAATATTTAATGTATACTCTTGAATTATGTTTTTTTTTTACATAGGGCTCAATTCTGAACTGGGGACGCCAGGTTAGGGGAATTGTTTTAAGGATTTATTCAGGTGTTGAGGTCTTAGGGCTATTTAGGCTGACTCCTTTCTCCACATTATTGCGATGTGCCCTTCAGGACGCACCACGTGCTCCAAGGGTGCCACTCGCTTCTTGAATTTCTTTTGTGTGACGTGCTCTTCAGGATGCACCACGTGCTCCAAGGGTGCCAGTCGCCAACTGCGTTTCTTTTGTGCGACGTTCCCTTTAGGATGCACCACGTGCTCCAAGGGTTCCACTCGCCAACTGGACTGATTGGTAGACATCTATAACCCCTGGAGTCAATACTCCACTAAGTGAACTTGTGGGTGACTAAGGGTTCTAAGGAATAAGGCACTCGCCTTATTGCGTGCCCCTTAGAATCATCATGAGCGACTGTCGCAGTCTTCCCTCACGGCATCGTGGATCCTCTCGAACTAGGTAATCATTAACCTACAATTCGGGCCACGGTAGGAGTGCTAGCAGGCGGTGGCAGGGATGCTGTCCACCCCTCTCCCTCAACCTCTCTGCAAATCGTGTGTGGCCCCTTTACTCCATATGTGAGTCTGGTCGGCAAGTTATCGTTAGCCTGCATCATCAACAATCATGTCAGAAATGTCAACATCAAATCATCAAATTAAATGAAACATCATAGTAAACATATCAACCCAAAAGCACACTCCTTGACTCAGTCCAGAGTCCAAGGGGGTTCTACCGATGCCTCTGCATCCTCATGGTCAAAAACCCTGCACACTCAATAAAACTGAGTCAATAGCACCTGTCTACCTCAAATAGTAACACGTCATGTCATCTGTCAATCGTATCATAATCAATTATAAATGGTCTAACATCATAGAAGTCCAGATCACTTGCGAGAAAGTGTCCTCAAATAATAAGTTTTCTCAGTGTGCTAGAGCGGGATGTTACATACACCCCCTCTTGGTCTAAACTTCGTCCCGAAGTTTCTCAGTATAAATGCAGAAATGAAGTATCACAGTATCATAAGTCTATCTATCAACCAAAAATGGAAACTGCTGACGCATGTCATATGCGTCCTCCCAGGTCGTCGAGTGTGGACTATAACTGCCCCACTGGACCTTGACCTGATCTACCGTTCGACGTCGTAACTGTCAAACGCGATGATCTAATATGTGGACCAGCTCAGCCATGAGCGCTCCCTCATCCGATACCTGCAAGGAACTCAGGTCAATCACATGTGTAGGATCACTAATATACTGTCTCAAAACAGATACATGAAAAACATCGTGCATACGCCTCAAAGAATCAGGCAAGGCTAGTCGATAGGCCATGGGCCCCTTTCTCTCCACAATCTCGAAAGGTCCCATGAACCTAGGAGACAGTTTAGCTCCCTTTCCAAACTTGGTTGAACTCTTATGCGGTTTAACCCGCAATAAGACTCGATCGCCTACCTCGTAACTACGGTCGACTCGGTGCGCATCGGCATAACTCTTTTGTCGATCCTACGCTTCTTTAATCCTTTGTCTCATGGTTGGCATCTACTCTTCCATTTCTTGGATCGCTTTTGGTCCCACCAGGACCCTATCCTCAAGACGATCCCAACTCAAGGGCGTCCGACATGGTCGCCCATAACGAAGCTCAAAAGGTGCCATCTTTATGGTGCTTTGATAACTGTTGTTGTAAGCGAACTCTACTAGAGGCAAGAATTCCTCCCAACGCTTTTGTTGGTCCATCACATACATGTGCAACATGTCTTCCAAGGTTTGGCTTGTTCGTTCGGTATGTCCGTCAGTCTCTGGGTGATACGCAGTACGAAATTTAAGTTGAGTTCCCAAGGCCTCTTGGAAACTCGTCCAAAATTCTCCAGTAAACACTGATCCTCGATTGGATATAATCTTTTTAGGCACGCCATGCAGCCTCACAATCTCACTGATGAAAACTCTCACTATGTCAGGTGTCGGATATGTCGTACGCACAGGAATAAAGTGAGCACTCTTCGTCAGAGTGTCTACTACTACAAAAATCGAGTCGTGTCTCCTTTTCGTCAGTGGCAATCCAACAATAAAATCCATCGATATAACTTCCCATTTTGATTCCGGAATGGCATGTGGTTGAAGTAAACCTACCGGGTGTCTATGTTCAGCCTTTACCTGCTGCCACCCTAGACATCTAGCCACAAAGTTGACGACATCAGCCTTCATTCCTTTCCAAAAGAATAATGGTTTAAGGTCTACCCTCATCTTCGTGACTCCTGGGTGAGCCATGTAAACTGCTCTATGAGCCTCGCTCAGGATCAACATCCTCCACTCGTCGTTTGGCGGTACATAAATCCAACCTTTATACCTCATTAAACCATCGCTATCAAATGAATATCCCTCATATCGTGGTACCATCATTGTGTTTTGTCCGAAAAAAATCCTCGACTTCCTTGTACCAGCCATCATCACGCTGTAAAGTGAGAATCTTCTCACGTAGATTGGTCTGAAGAGGTAACACCAAAAAGATGCATGGCCTTCGACTCAAGGCATCAGCCACTCTATTCACAGTTCCCTTTATGTAAATAATCTCGAAGTTGTACTCGCTAAGAAATTCCGACCAACGCCGTTGTCGCACGTTCATGTTTCTTTGCGTAAAAATGTGTTGTAGTCCACAATGATCAGTCTTTAATTCAAATTTTTGTCCAACAAGGTAGTGTCTCCAAACCTTCAAGGCATATACGATGGCTAGTAACTCCAAATCGTGCGTCGTGTAGTTCTCCTCATGCCTTCTCAGCTTCCTCGAAATGTAAGTAATCACTCGTTCGTCCTGCATCAAGACTCTGCCTAAGACTTCCTTGGATGCGTCAATGCATACCAAGAAGTCTGCATCCATGTCAGGGACCTTTAGTATCAGCGCGATTGTCAACAACTCTTTAAGCCTCCGAAATACTTCTGCGCATTTCTCGATCCAAACAAACTTCTTGTTTTTCTTCTACAATTTCGTGATCGGATTTGCTATCTTTGAAAAACCCTCGACAAACCGTCGATAGTATCCCTCTAATCCCATAAAACTACGCACTTCTGTGACATTCGTCAACGCAAGCCATTCCATAATAGCCTCAACCTTGGCTGGATCCACGGCAATACCCTCGCTAGAGATGACATGCCCTAAGTAGTGAATTCTCGATTGGTAAAAAGAGCATTTGGACAACTTCCCATACAATTTGTGTTCTTGTAAACATTGTAGTACCAAGCGCAAGTGCTCGTCATGCTCCTCCGTCGTCCGAGAGTAGATCAAAATACCGTCAATGAATACTTGGACGAACTTGTCCAAGTACTCACGGAACACCCTGTTCATCAAACTCATGAATACCCCTGGGGCGTTTGTCAGTCCAAATGGCAAAGCAGTAAACTCGTATTGTCCAAATCTCGTCTTAAAGGCGGTCTTAGGAATGTCATCCTCCTTGATTCGTAACTGGTGATACCCAGATCGCAATCGATCTTGGAGAACACTGTCGCACCCTTCATTTGATCAAACATATCATCAATTCTTGGTAAGGGATACTGATTCTCGATCGTAGCCTTGTTCAGTTGACGGTAGTTAATGAAAAGCCTCCATGATCTGTCCTTCTTTCGTATGAAAATAATTGGTGCACCCCACGGTGACACACTAGGATGTATCAGTCTCAGGTCCAACAACTCCTTCAGTTGCATTTTCAACTCTTCCAACTCCGGGGTCGACATCCGATAAGGCGTTCTTTCTATCGGTTCGATTCCTGGTTTCAGGTCTATGGTAAACTCCAATTCCCTTTCCGACGACATCCCAGGTAACTCCTCTGGAAATACTTCCACAACCTCCTTCACCACCGGAAAGTGTTCTAGACCTTCCGCCACTCCCTTTTCGTTGAGCGCAAGGATCGCATAAAGCTTGCACCCCTTGCACATATTCTTACGTAATTGTAAGGAAGAGACAAACCGAAGGGAAACTCCCTGGTTCCATCCTACAATCACACACCTCTGTCCTTCGTCATCAACCCAGCTCAACCGTTTCGTCTTACGGTTGAGTATCGCCTCATGCGATTCCAACCAATCCATACCGTTCACAAAACCAAGATCCTAACCTTTGCACGCAGGCTGCCGTTAAGGCCCAACATGATCCTGTTGACCTTGAGCCTCTCAGTGTTAAGGTGCGGAGCATACCGGAGCAGCTCCATGAAACATGCCTCATACTCGGGCACCGTATGACCTCCCTGTCGTAATGCGTTGAATTCATTGAGCTGACGCTCAATGAATTCCTCCGAAAGATACCTCTCTCGAAACCGTTCCTCAAACAGTTCCCATGACACGTCTTCAATGGCCATGTTCAGCTGCGGTAGGAGCGTCTTCCACCATAGAAGAGTGCTCCCCTTCAGTTGAAAGAACGCCATGCGGACCTTCATGTTGGAGGTATAATTGCGAAGTGCGAAGCACATCGTCATCTGTTCCAACCATGCCTCGGTGGCTGCGCCTTCCGGGGAACCCAAGAACTCAGGAAATTTTACCTTCTCGAGTTCACGGTGAATGATACCCGTAATGGCCGGTGAGCGCGGTGGAACCTCAGCAGGTGCCGGCGCCCTGGCCTCGTCTCTGTCCAATCGGTTGATCAGTGCCTCACACATGCACTGAAAGGATCTTGTCATCCCAACAACTTCACCAGCTGCTATCTGTTCTAGTCCAAGAACCTGCTCGACTCCCTGGGGGTTAGACCCCTCAGGCGTGGATGCTACTGGAGACATCACGCCTCTTCCCCTAGTACCCTATCGTCTGCCTCCGCGACATCCTCTAACCATGAATACCGTGCACGCACACAATCAACTCGATCAACAATAGTTTAATGGAATCAACTCAGGTCAATGAAAGCCGTAGCGAACCCCATGTCGCGGGTCGAACCGGCTCTGATACCATATGTAACGATCTCCTCGTTGTGACAACGACTCTGACAACAGGTGAAATTTTTTTGTTTGTTTTAAAAGTGTGGGCACACGTGTAGGAGGGGGAACTAACACACTGGACTCTACGTCGCCACCCGACGATTGTCAAGACGTAACCACGATGATCACAACAAGAAGACGCAAGGCGCACCACAAGTAACTGTAAGTAAGGAACACCCAAGACCAAGGCGCCCCACGATAACTTCAACAATAATGACATACTGGGTTAGGTACCATACGAACACAGAAGGTAGAATCCATGGTAGTAGGTTTACTATTTCTGCACAGGAAAGCAGGGCGTTTAATCTTAGTCCCCTACTCCGGAGAGAGAGGAGGTCAGATAAGCTCCTGGCCGACTACTCAGGCAGAAACTAGTAGACCCCTAAGGTGTGTCACAAGAGTGGAAACCCTGCCTTTAAAGGGCTCGAGACTCTTGATACGGCACTAGATTCTTGACGAAGGGAAACACACATACATAAAGACTAAGACTACTAAAGGTGTGTTCATCCCTCCCGACACAAACAGACCACGCAATGCAATACCACCAAGTACTACAAAATCAGGGACAATCATGACCTCTACGGGAGACACAAGTCAGGAGGACTCTAATATTGACCAACCACTATTAAGACCTGAAGACATCAATCAAGATCAGTTGCTCCCTTAATTATCAGTAACCGACGAAGACTTTATCCTAAGGTAAAACCCAATAATCTCAACCGCCATTATTTAGTTATAAGGTCAGTAGGCACTAGTTCAGGGACAAGCAATAAGCACAAGCGCATTGCATTTTTCGATTAATTGCCATAAGTGAGCAACGATATCATACCATAATGGTAAACCCTTGAACATTTACATTCTCCATATTATCTTGCCTTTCCTTCCAATTTATTACCATACATTGGAATACCCTAACATATATTGCATTGCAATTTAGACCTTATCATTAACACTTCAAATTAAATGAATAATAACCATGCAATTTTTTTTTTGTTTGTTAATTTGTGCAGGAACTGCGATTAACCTGTGGCTTGAGAAACCGCGACTCAGGGGCATCTAAGCTGTCAAAATCACCCGGGGATCGCACCCGGCCTGAGCCACAGCAACCCTTAACATGGTTGGATTTTTTGTCCCCGCAGGTTTCGAACCGGTGACTTTAACATCACGGAGTGGCTTAACAACACACTCCGTCACCGACTGTCCTACACCTTGGGGACAATAACCATGCAATTTAAACATCATCATGAACATTCAATTAAAGAAATATTAACATTGCGATTCAACCATCATCATTACTATTGCAAATTAAAACAAATATTACTATTGCAAATATAACCAGTATTTTACCATCATCATCATTACTATTGCAAATTAAAACAAATATTACTATTGCAAATATAACCAGTATTTTACCATCGCAATTATGCCAATACTAATATTGCAACTTAAAACAATATTAATATTAATATTTTAACAAGTATTATCATTTGCATTCAAATTAAACAATATTAACATTTAAGCATATAACAAGTATTAAAAATAATATCTAATATTAACATTGCCAATAACAAGTATAATCATTGAAAATTAACCAATATTAATTAAAAACACGGAGAATAATTCTGTGGAGATTAACTGTGTGGAATTGGTGCAGAATCAAATTAAATATACATTTGCAATAAATGCCCTTGCAGATCCACTAACTAATTCCCAAAAAATGATAATGATATCCCTACCATAAATGATGTCAACTACTTTTTTTGACTAATTTCATAATAGAATTTTAAAAATACATTTGCAATAAATGACTTGGCATACCCATTTATATTGCAGTATTATTACAATGAGAAACCCTAACTTCATTTGGCGGTTACCAACCATCACGTCAATAATTTATTTTGTAGAGTATTAACATTCATCCTCAGCTGCGTTAAAAATAAAATAGGGCAACTTCACCCTCTCTGATTATAATAATGGGATGTTGTCATTATCTCTCCTAATGGCAAGCTATAGTCCAAATTCTTCTCTCAAGGCGATTACAATTAAAACATAGACGGACTATCATACGACTACAACACAGGGCAAATCAGATTAGAGTAATCAGAAATATCTAGTAAGTACAGGGCAGTTATGAATAAAATACAATGTATATGGGAATGCATGGCAATTGATTTGATTGTAGCTCTTGTCAATGTAAAAGGTCAACATGCCTGGCAAGACATTAACCATACGCCCCAGCTGAATTAAACTAACCTAACCACGTTGCAATGATTATGGCCCTGCTGGTTTAACCCAGCTAAATTAAATTAATGTGACAGCGCTGTAAGGAAAACACAATCTTCACATATCGACATTCTGATCTTAAGGATTGCAGGTGGAGCTCAAAGACAGGTTAGACACGCCTCGAATAAACAACGCTGAGCTAAACCAACAGTATTAACTCTACACCGACCGGATTTCCTTTAACTGACAGAATCAATTCACTCTGGCAATTTAATTGCACCGACTCCCTGGCAGTTTACCCAACACATCCACAACAGATACACCCAATGCACTCAACACAATCATAAAATGCCATTAACAAGCAGGCCGAGGCAACACACAGACCAAGAAAACGCCCAATAGATTAAGAAAAAGAAACCCTCGGTAGAAGTTGCCCCCCGTGTGTAAAACGCCCAATAAATGAAAAGGGAACCCACTGAAAATGAGTGTCATTATATAAATACAAACGCCCTTGCGTGTAACACACTAGACGAGTACCGAGACCCAGTTATCGCTTCAGAATATCCCCATAATTTCTGTAGGGAGTTTATCTATTGATTAATTCGCCCGTGATAATGAGGGTATTACTAAAATACATGGGAAATTCTCATAGTGACCTTAGATAAAAAAAAATTAAAATCTAACTTCTCGAGTACTCTAAGAATATCGATACTACATCAGATTTGGACCAACACACCGCGAGATACCCTGAATTCTATCTCGCCTTAGGAATATGCTAGCCTTTCATTACATTGTAAGTTAAATAGGTTATACTCATTTCGTCATCCAATTCTTGTCGGTGGAATCATTTTTCCACATAAAATTATATATATAACTAATCAAAGGAACACATAATTTTATCATAAATAGATTTATGAAATTTTGTTATAAATCCTCAATATACAAATATATTTATCAACTTTATAATCAATAAAAATGGAAGAAAATAAATCTACCAGGTTCTTGTCGGCCGCCAAGCTTGAAAGCTGGTTACTGAGTTATAACAGAAAAACTAGCTGAGTAAAATCTAAAACCCTCGAAACTATTGGTACCCGTATATATAAGAAAATAAACAAAAAACGGCCGAATCACCTCCGTCCCTTAGCAAACTTCCTGAACGTTTTCTATGACCAGGGATGGAATTTAAAACGCATAATGTCCAACAGGGCCAAGCTCAACTGCAAAATTTATCGGTGCCAAGGTTCTTAGACAAGCAAGGGACACAGATTCAAACCCACGGAAGAAGGCATCCAGAAAATTAGAGATGGATGGGTACAACCATAAGAAATTTCTCAGTTGGACAGGAGGTTCTTTTTTTTTTTCCTTCTTGCAAAGAGGTGCACACACGTCTAACCTAATCCTTTTGAGATATTTACAGGTGCTTGGATATCAGATAGGCCAGGAATGAAAATCCAGTCCGAAGGTGTGAAATCTTTTGGTGGAGTAAATCCTTCCCAAAGGGAAGGAATACGCATGCCAGGGATCACAGCGTAGGGTTTACTACCAGGAACCAAGAGCGATCAGAACGAGATTGCCCAACTCAAGGGTTTTAATAACAAATACCAAGAAAAAAAATTTCCAGCACTAAACCATAAAAATTTACCCAGTCCTGCACAGAATTTAAACATTTACACAATCCTGAATGTACACACTAACCATTTTATACAGTCATCGAATAAATTTTACGCCATCCGAAATGAGAATAAAACGTTATGCAGACCTGAGTAATGAAAATAAAATAAAAACATAACCACATTCTAGAATGTAAACAATAACTATGTGCACTGTCTTTCATTCTACCTAAGGGTGTACCTTTGCCTATTCGCCTCCTCCGAAGGTTTGTCTGTGCGCTCCGTGCAATCCGGCTCCCCGATCGTCAAGAACTCACCGGTACCTCCCAGGCAAATTCTAGGGGTACTCTCCTTCCCCCTCAGCCCCTCGAGCAACAAAGGGGCCACACACAATACAGACAGTACCTAGCTTCCCAACTCGCCTCCAAGGCTGAGCTACCACTCAATTCAGCTGGGAAAATCCCCAACCCCTCACAAGCAACCAGTCCAGTTTGAAATTTGGGCAGCATAACAATACCTCATTCCAGATCCCCTTCCTTTGCCCCCTCTCCTTTCTTTTATCCTCCTTTTGACCTAATCCCCTTTAGGTTTTTTTTTTCAAAAACCCCAAATCCTCTTTCTTTTTAGTTTTTCCCCCCTTTTATTTATTTATTTTTATTTCTTTTTTTTTGAAAACTCAAAGGTAAATGTGCCTAAGCATCCTTTCATATTATTATTATTATTATTATTATTATTTTTTTTTTTTAAATTCATAATAAATATATATTTTCTTTTAAACTCCCTTTAGTTAACTAATTGATTTCCTCTTTTCAAATTTACAACCCCCTAATTGAATTAATTTATTAAATCTCTCTATTTTACCCTACACCCTTTATGAAGACTCACATTAGCTTAAGTGGGTTTTTTTTTGTTCAATTTTATTATTAGCACTGGTATTGTTAATGCTTAGCTAGTAGGAAATGAAATTCTAATGTTAATTGAATTGCAGAGCTGTTGTGAGCTTGAATATAATGGCGTTGTTATTAGGAGATGGTTAAGTTTTGATTATTATGTTAGGGCGAAGTAGTAGTACCTTCCTAAAAAGACAAATTATCAAGCTTATTACCGGGAATGAGGAAAGGCCTTATGTACGCAATCAAGTAAGGAAATACTTTATGAATTCAATTAACGGAGGAATTGTTTTATGTATTTAATTAAGGAAGGAAACTCCTCGGATTAGGTGGAGGTTGCAAATCATCATAGGGGTAATGAATATTTAACGTATACTCTTGAATTATGTTTTTTTTTGACATAGGGCTCAATTCTGAACTGGTGACGCCAGGTTAGGGGAATTGTTTTAAGGATTTATTCAGGTGTTGAGGTCTTAGGGCTATTTAGGCTGACTCCTTTCTCCACATTATTGCGATGTTCCCTTCAGGATGCACTACGTGCTCCAAGGGTGCCACTCGCTTCTTGAATTTCTTTTGTGCGACGTGCCCTTCAGGATGCACCACATGCTCCAAGGGCGCCACTCGCCAATTGAGTTTCTTTTGTGCGACGTGCCCTTCAATATGCACCACGTGATCCAAGGCTGCCACTCACCAACTGGACTGATTGCTAGACATCTATAACCCCTGGATTCAATACTTTGCCAGGTGAACTTGTGGGTGACTAAGGGTTCTAAGGACTAAGGCCCCCGCCTGATTGTGCGCCCCTTAGAATCATCGCGAGCAACTGTCGTAGTCTGCCCTCACGACATCATGGATCCTCTCGAACTAGGTAATCGTTAACCTACAGTTCGGTCCACGGCGGGAGTGCTAGCAGGCGGTGGCAGGGATGCTGTCCACCCCTCTCCCTCAACCTCTCTGCAAATCATGTGTGGCCCCTTTACTCCATATGTGAGTCTGGTCGACAAGCTATCGTTAGCCTGCATCATCAACAATCATTTCAAAAATGTCAACATCAAATCATCAAATTAAATGAAACATCATAGTAAACATATCAACCCAAAAGCACACTCCCTGACTCAGTCCGGAGTCCAAGGGGGTTCTACCGATGCCTCTGCATCCTCAAGGTAAAAAATGCTGCACACTCAATAAAACTAAGTCAATAGAACCTGTCTACCTCAAATAGTAACACGTCATGTCATCTGTCAATCGCATCATAATCAAGTATAAATGGTCTAACATCATAGAAGTCCAGATCACTTGCGAGCAAGTGTCCTCAAATAATAAGTTTTCTCAATGCACTAGAGTGGGATGTTACACTTCTGTAGAGCCTCAATCTTACTAAAAAACCTTTGTACCCCAAGGTCCATGGCCTGAGCCTTTTCTTCTAGCTAAATCATTAATCCTCTCTTGGTCAAAACTCTTTTGACCTCAAAGATGGTCTCTGTTCTATCTTCAATTTTCAGCTCTTCCAGCTCCTCCCTGGTCTTAGAATTTAGGAACTTGATGATTTATTTAGCCTGGGTGGGCATCTCTCCCAATTTAGATATGATCTTCTCAATGGCCTGTTTGCTTCTCTGCACCAACTCATTTTGCTGAAACATGATCTGTATCATTGGCCATATCTCTTTCATAGACTTGGTGATGTCTGTCCAAATGCTTTCTTTAACTTCGGCCAGAGTTTTACCTGCCACTGTTTTCTTCTGGAGCTATTGTAACTCTTGTTTGAGCTGGTCTGACACCTACTTTTCCTTGGAGAGGCTGATCTGATAGGAATATTTGAGTTCCTGAAGGTTCTCAATCTCCTTTTTGATCCTGCTAATCTCTGTTTCCCGCAACTTCATCTTTTCCATAGATTTAGCCAATTTGACTGTCTTTTCCAGAGATGTCAATGGATTTGTCGATGGGACTTCTGCTACTGATGCTGTGCTCACTCCTGAAAGTGGAATTGCACTCAATGGAATGACTTCCATTGGATTCGGCTGTTCTTTCTCTTTTACCAGCTTCTCCATCTCAGCGTCCATTTCCTTTAGTTGTGCATTATGCTCCATGATTAGTTTGAGCATCTCATCTTTTTCTCCTTCCGTCTCTGCTATTTCCTTCGCCTGTGAATCCTCTGTTGGTGGGAGTTTCAATTGTTTCCTTAAGGAGGCTATGTCAGCATTTTTCTTTTTAATCATCTCCTCGGTTGCTTTCACGTTCGAGGGATCATACCCGATCTTAAGGACCAATTCCTCCAAAGTCTTGATTCCGTTGTCCTTGGCAAATGACGATATCTTCTCCAACTTCAACTGTGTTTGGACATTTTTCAGGGACACTTTCAATTTGGACGTAGTGGTGGAAGCATGTGCCAGTGTATAGAAAACCATTTCTCCTATTTTCTTGTGCAGATCCATCTGATCGGTCGGATGCACATCCTTAGTCTGGAATTCAAAGGTGGCCCTTTTGTAATCAGTGATTACCTTTGGATCTGGAACCTATGCTTGTAGGAATGCCATATGCATTCTGCCCTTCTTAGTGTCAAATGTCGATAGCAGCCTATGTTATGCAGTTGACGTCTGCTTCCAGAACTGGGCGCAAGTGCTGATGGTCAGAGTCTGATTCCTTTTCTTGATCAGATCATATTTTTCAAAGATGCTCAGCTTCGGTCCTACCTTGCAAGGCTGGGTGGTTGGTGGAGTATCTATAGATTTCTTCGGCAATGCTGAGGTTATGATATGATAGAGGCTTTCACTGAGGGGCGACCTATCAACCTTGGTCATTGTAGTAGATGGGACTTCCTTTTCCCTAGTCGGGTCGGGAGCTGAACTAGTTCTAGACCTCTTGGTATGCAATTGGAATTCTTCTGACGACACTTCAGTGACAGGCGGAGACAAATCTTGCCTAGGCCTTTTCTCTTTCGGAACCTGTGGGGTGGTTGTTTGTGATACAGTGGCCGGGGGATCCTGTTGTTTTTCTTTGACCAAAGTGTTTGGTTCCCATACTATCTGGTTTGTGAATTTCTCGACTTCGAGCCTAGATTTTTGGACATATGGGATATTCTTATTTTTCACCCTCATCTCAGAGATAATCCCACACGGATCATAGTGCCACGAGAAACTCATGACGAACTTCATTTCCTTCAACAACTTGTCTTATTCCTCTCCGGTGCCATGATTGTTGCAGATGAAAGAGCCAATCTGCCCTTTGATTCTGAGTTGTTGTTTTTTCTTTAGAGACACAAAATGAATACCATCATAGTTTATCATCTGCCTTATATACTCCAGAGCAAAAACTCTGACAGACAAGTATTTAGGAAGCTTATACGGGGCCAACTCACACCCATATACTCTGATCTCAATGTGATATTGGTATAAATACCAATCACCAGTCTTGGTGTGATCCGAAAGATGCAGGATCCTCTGAACTTCATCATTAATCCTAGGCTCGGGCCTGCCGCTAAGAATACTTACCACCGGGTGATAGAATTGCTTGAAACTGAACTCTATGGAGTTATTCTTGAGCAAGGAAGTCCATGCAGTCACTGCCTGGGGTCTTCCATCTCCATCCATCTTCTACATAGAAAAAGAAAATTTGTCCTCTTGGAAGAAAACGAACAAGTACGCCAGTATGGAAGAATACCGAAACATGCCTTCCTTGGAGAAATTTACAAACTGTTTGTGAATATTGTTCGCCAAGAACATGCTAGAGTTGAACTGGGTAGTGGGCTTCTCGTTGGTGGAGAAAATGGAAAAAAATCCTAGAATGGGTTCATCTACCCACTGATCTGAATAGTAACCCAACAAGGTGCACAGGGACGAGATGATCTGGTTTCCTTTGGTCGAAAACATGGAAAAAGGATAAGGGGGATTTGTAGTGGGGAATTGAGCGGATGGTGGAAGGAAAAGCTCAAATATTTGAGCTCTTTGGGGGAAAGTCATCTTCTGGTATAATTCTGTGAGAATTTCAAGGTTAAAAGGTGATGCGGAGTCAGCTTGGGGTATTTTCATCATTTGGTCGATGGTTTCTGGCGTGATGAGGAAAAGAACTTCTCTAGACGAGGAAACGATGGCTCTTTTCTCAGGAATGTAGTGGGCTTGGCACTTGAGGGAAAATTCTAGAAAAGGGTGAATCTGAGGAAAGAGATATAGGGGTAGGTTGGACTCCCAGAGTCCAATTTCATCACTCTGATCCAGGAAAACTTCTTTCAGCCATGACTAAAGTTCTACGAAATCGAAATCTCACTTTGTATCTGCGATTAAGTGATCTTTGTCGGCCAGTGGAATCCTGTCAAGGTCGATAGGAGGTGGGAGAAACAGATTCTCCTCTCCTTCTACTTGTTTTGACTTTGGCGCCATTACTGCAACAGTACCTGCAAAAAACAACGTTAGAGGGGATGACTGTAGGTGGGGACGACTGACTGAATGAAGAAAATCGGTGTAAAAATTCTCTGGTGCGATGAGTGGATAGATGGTGAAATAAAGAAGAGTGAGGGTAGTTTTGAGTAAACGGGTGTCCATTGGGCACGGGGGACAAGTCAGCTGGTTAACGGATAGGTTATCCCGTAATAAATGGCCAACAAATCACTTAGAGTATGAGATGGCAGGTGACGGTGACTGAGGAATACGGATGGGTGAAGTGGTAGTTACCGATTGGGGCAAAAATCATGGTGAGGGGGCTTGCCACGAGTGAATGAGGGGGAAGGGCTGACATAAATTAAGGGATGTGACTCTTTTAGAAAGGTGGATGGTGACGTCAAGAGGTGACGAAGGTATGTCAGTCAGTAGGAAGCGGTGGGACTCGGGACCGGTAGATTGATGCCACGTATAGATAGGGGCCCACAAGAGGAAAGATTCCTTTCTGGACCCCCCCCTTCAGTTAAAGGAAGATCAGTCAGGGGGTCCGAAAAATGCCTTGAGTCGTTGATCTGTGCACTAGTTTTTTGACCGCAGATCTATGCGCGTCCTTTATCAACAATTTTGGATTCCCCCNGATCCATGCACTTAAACTTGGGCCATCTAGATGTGCGTGGGTATTATCCACGATTCCGGACCCCCCCCCTCCCCTCCGTTAAAGATAGAATGGTCAGGGGGGTCCGGAAAAGTCTGACCACCGTAGATCTGGGTGCGATTATCTGAACCATTGATATATGAGCAGAGCATAAGTGAGGGTGCGGAGAATACATGCGCTAGAGAACTTAGGATAAGTGCATTTCATGGGTTTTTCCAAGGCTTTTCATGTATACACCACCATGGGGCTTAGACCAACACCATTTTTAAGCATCTGAAACATGGTGCAACATTGATCATCCAGCTGGTTTTATTGAAATAAAGCAACTAGCCTATATTCTAACCTAGCTTCCTATGACAATTAAC
>ML828524.1:37268-47689 GCA_009831015.1 Picea engelmannii | reverse complement strand
ATCCTAGTACTTCTTTAAAAAGTACAAACGTAGCCATTGGTTGCACCAATGGTTTATCTCTTTTTCTACTTTGGAAACCAACCATTCCCAATCACATTTTTTCTACAAATTTGGTTTCAAGTGGAATTTTGAGTATTTAATTTCTTGATCAATATCAAACACTTGGTAAGGAAATAATTGGGACAAACACCCCTTCTCTAGCTCTATAATTTCCCATATGGACAATGTGGATTTTTCTAGATTAACGTGGAATTTTGCAGAGTGAGTGAACAATATTTTAATCTTCTTGATTATCCTTCTAAAATATTCATAGAAAATTAGTACATCCTCCATGAACATAATATATGTGATATTGAACATGGGACCAATGCAAATCCCTTTGAAGCTACCATTTTCTGATGCCTCTTTGAATAATTTACTCATCCCTTCTACTATTAGCAGGAATATGAGAGGCTATAGAGGGATACTTATTCAAGATCCCTACCTAGTGTGAAGAAAGCGGACGTTGTCCCATTGATTACGAAAACAAAGGATGTAAAGGCAATTCATGTAACATACCCACTACATCATAATAGATTTTTCTCCTTTTTTCTCCTTTTTCTCGAGGGATGGAACTCCCGAGTTCCTACAAGGTCCTAACGCAGGCTAGCTCTTCTTGTCAGAGCCTTCACTAAACCAATCCACCGGTTCTTTCATTGAAAACCCGTCGTGTACAACTCAAGAACCAAGTGCGGGTTTCACCTCCATGTGATCATCGACTATGACCCCGGGCCAACCAAGAGGCACCTTTCACAATTCGTGACTTAGCGATGTTGAAGAGTCAAGTCCTTCGACTCTTCAAACCCTGAAACCCAAAATCGTACCTTCATTGAGATCGACGGTTGTGAATCTCCCCCTGATCCGACGGTCCTGGCCGTATCAGGATTTGGGTAACCGGGAGTTCGAAATGCAAGAGAGTTGACTATTTCGACTCTTCGAACCCCAAAACTCGATATGAGAGTTCTTGTACGAGATCCAATGACTCATGGGGTTTTGTAACTTTCCCCGAACTCTGAACGCCCACCACACGTCTCCTCCAATGGACGATCCAGAGCCTTTTGGGATTCCTCTTTTCTACAACTGACCCTATCCTGTGACGTAGGTCTCATGCTTTGAGCGCGTCGGGGTTTTGCGTACTGGGATTTCATGACTGGAAAAGATGAGGGGTCTTTCCCTTTGGTTTCTCAGGTGTCGAAATGCCAAAATAAAGAAACCTATTCACACTAAACTGATTCAGAGTTTCGCAGACCGGGACTTCACGACTTGGGAAGACAAGAGGTATCGCCCTTTGGTTTCCTGGGTGACGAAACACTGAAATGCCAAAATCTATTCACACTAAACTGATTCGAAGTTTCTCATACTGGGACTTCGCAGTGTGCGAAGATGAGGGTATCGCCCTTTGGTTTCCCGGGTGCCGAAATGCCGAAATGATGAAACCTATTCATACTAAATTGATTTGGAGTTTCGTATACAAAGACTTCACAGCTTGCAAAGATGAGGGGTATCTCCCTTTGGTTTCCCGGGTCCCAAAACACGAAAATGCTGAAATCTATCCACATTAAATTGATGGTCCAGATCACTCATGCATCAACAACCACGATCATGTTGTGATTTCGCAAATCGTGAGATCGTGCAATCCTACCCTTTGACCGCTCCCAGTTGCGGGTCAGCGAAATGATACCCAACTGCCACGTGTCCTATGCCAATGGATGTCTCCATATACTTCAGGACTTTCAGGACGTTGCCAAATCCACTCTCTTGCCTATGCAAAGGTTAAGGTCGACAGGCAATAGAGCTCCGACAGATCCTTCAGAGGGTTCTTGGGTAAATTATCCCTAGGCTTGGTGACCTGTCTGAAAAGCCTTCCTAATTCACTGAGCTATAAACTCTGTGGTATAGGAAAAGTAAAATTGTGGTTTTACTGTCATGGTAATCCTTTCAAGGGACTCACTCTGGCTCTGGAGTGAGAGGAAACTTCCCGAGTGAAGGTGCCTTCGGGAAATTAAACCAGGGCATAACACGAGTCAAGTAGATGGGACAATTCTCAAGGGAACAGACTCATATTTTGAACTCATTCATTATATACATAAACCGATTATGATTATACAAGTATAAGAATGCATCCATTACTTCAAATCAAAACACAAGGAAAACACTTCTATAAAGAAACCATTTACGATTGTATAAAACATGAGCATGCGCTCGGGATATGAAATTCAAAATACAAGACATAACACTTATCAAAAAACACTAGACGTGATGTGACTACTGAGAGGGGTGCTCGTTTCCACCCAACAATAGGCTCAGTGAATCCAGATGGATTTACCACTAGCCACCCTCGAGATAGACCACGATGCTTGGAGATTCAGTCTCCTACTTCCAACTCAATGGAAGTCAATAATGAAGATTTTCTTCCCCTTCTCCACTGTTCATGACTCTCTGTATTTCTACATTTCCTTCCGTTTTCTCTTTCGCGCTCCCTTTCATGCATCCTCCCTCCCTTATCCCCACTCCTCCTTTCTTGCCTTGTGTTGGAAGATTGTGTGTGGTGCGATTGTGTGTGATCTGAGAGCTTCTATGGATGGATGGTTCACCCCCATCCCTTCATTAACTCTTGAGGAGCCTCCCCACCTACCATCCTACTGGGTAATTTATTCCAGGGTCAAAGAGTTTCTTTGGTCTTTGAGCAAGTAAAGACCAGTATGGTATTGGTTCGGTGGAAGTTAACTCCACCATTCCAGGTCCCTTCCAACACCTTCCATTAGCTATTGTGGTCTCTTTCAACACATCCCCCTCCCAACAATCATGCAACACATATTCATAACAAAATTTACATTCATCAACCTTTTATACAAAGGCCCGTCCAATAAAAAATTCACATCTTTGAGTTTGCCATAGTTCTTGGCCAATATAGTTATTTTTATAGATTGGGGGAAACAAGGTGTTACAATTCCCTCCCCCTTAAAGGAACATTGTCCTCGATGTTCTATCTATCAGTATGATGTGTATGTATAGAAGTAAACAAAATCGAATATGTCTGTTTCATGGCACCTTCCATTTCCCACGTAGCCTCATCTGGGCCAAAATGTTTCCACTGCACCTTGACTTGTGTAATGGTTCAGTTCCTGAGTGGGGTTTCCTTTCTGTCCAATATGCATTGAGGTTCTGGCAGGAATTAACCCTCTGGTTCCACCTAGATCACAGACCATTCAATTACATGATTAGAATCGTATACATATTTCTTCAATAATGAAACATGGAAAACATTATGTGATTTTACTGTGGGAATAACTGCTATCCTATAGGCTACACATCCTACTCTATATAGAACTTCAAAGGGTCCGCAATACTGAGGTGCCAACTTGGCACAAGTTCCCATCCTCAGGGAGCTCTTCCTGGGCCTAACTCTAAGATATATGTGGTCTCCCATCTTGAACTCTCTTGGAGTTCTCTTTCAGTCGGCGTAACTTTTATGCCTGTTCTGAGCAACCTTTAGATTCTATTTTATTTGAATCACTTGTTGTTCCATTTTTTTCAACATTTCGGGTCCAATAGAAATTTTATTTATGGGATTACTCCAACTGACTGGAGTGTTGCACGACCTACCATAGAGGACCTCGAAAGGACTCATCTTCGGGGATTCCTGGTAGCCGTTGTTGTAGGCGAATTCCACCAGTGGAAGGTAATCTTCCCACTTTTTGGGTTGATGCATTACATGCATCCTTAACATGTCTTCTAATATTTGGTTCACTCTTTCCGTTTTTCCATCGGTTTGAGGATGATAGGTTGTGCTAAATAGTAATTTGGTCTCTGGACCAACCATCAAGGATTTCCAAAACTTGGAAGTAAATTTTGTGTCTCTGTCAGACACGATCTCTTTAGGCATACCATGTTGTCTAAATATCTCCTTCATGAATACGTTGGTGATGTCTATTGCCTTGCAAGTTGACTTGATGGGGATAAAATGAGTGAAATTTCTCAATTTATCCACCACTACCATGATGGTGTCATTCTGTTTGGTCGAGGTTGGTAATCCGGTGATGAAATCCATGGAGATGGTTTCCCATTTCCATTCCAGGATTGGTAGAGGTTATAATAATCCTGTTGGGTGTCGGTGTTCTGCTTTAACCTGTTGGCACTCTATGCATTTGGCTAAGTACTCAGCTATGTCTTTCTTAAATCCAGGCCAATAGAATTGTTTCCTAGTGGTCGTGATCATCTTTTGGTATCCTAGATTCCCAGTATACGGTCTCTTATGTAGTTCATCCATTATGAACCTCTTCAAATCATCACAATCTGGAATATGCAATCTGTTTCTGCAAGTTAGTGGACCTCCATCTATCATCTGGTAGCCTTCATACTTTATCCCTGTGGGTTCTTTCTCTAGGTACGAGGTCACGGTCCAGAAGAATGTGTCTGTTTCTTATGCATTCCTAACTCTTTCCTTGACATCCTTCTCCCAGGTGCTCACTACTGCCAGGTGAATTGTTTTCATACTTCTGCTAAGAGCATCGACCACCTTATTTTTGTTTCTCTTAATATGTTTGATTTCAAAATCAAACTCGCTAAGGAGGGCCATACACCTAGCTTGTCTAGAATTGAGCTTTGGTTGGTCAAATAGATATCGCAATCCACAATGGTCTGTCATAAGTACAAATTTCCTTCCCAGGAGGTAATGCCTCCACATTTTTAAGGTGTGCACTATGGCGGCCAGCTCTAGATCATGGGTCACATAGTTGACTTCGTGCTCATTCAATTTTTGGGATTCATAGCAGACCACACTTCCTCCTTGCATAAGGACTCCCCCGAGCCCTTCCTTGCAGGCATCTGTGCACACAAGGAAGTCAACTTCAGGATCGATGATCTTCAACATGGGTCCGTGGGTTAGTAGATGTTTTAGTGTTTGAAATCTTTCTTCACATTTTTGTGTCCACGTGAATTTATCCCCCTTCTTCTGGAGGGCAGTGATTGGACAACCAATCTTTGAGAATCCTTTTATAAATATCCTATAATATCCTACTAAGCCCATAAAGAGATTGATATCTAAAATGTCCTTTGGGGTAGGCCATTCCATGATAGACCTGATCTTTTCAAGGTCTACTACTACTCCTTCTTCAGATAAGACATGGTCCAAGTAATGTATTTGCTTCTGGAAAAAGTTGAATTTGCTAAATTTGGCATAGAGTTGATGTTCTCTTAGAACTTGAAGAACAAGCCTAAGGTGTTCCTCATGTTCCTCTCTATTCTTGGAGTAAATTAATATATCGTCAATCAAAACCAGTACAAATTTGTCTAGGAATTTGCTGAGAACATTGTTCATCAAGCACATAAAAGTGTTAGGGGCATTGGTTAATCCGAATGGTAATACCAAAATCTCATAGTGACCATATCTCGTCCTGAAGGCAGTTTTGTGGATGTCTTCACCCTTGATTCGGACTTGATGGTATCCAAATATCAAGTCAATCTTTGAGAATATGGAAGCACCTCCCAATTGATCGAACAGGTCATCGTTCCTGGGTAAGGGGTACTTGTTCTTTATGGTTACCTTATTGAGTTGTCTATAATCTACGTACAGTCGAAGGGTACCATCTTTCCTTTTCACAAACAGGACTGGTGCTCCCCATGGAGACACACTGGGTCGGATAAAGCCTTTTTCCATCATTTCTTTTAGTTGTAATTTAAGCTCAACTGGCTCAGGTGCGCTCATCTTGTAGGGTGTTCTAGACACTGGCACTGCTCCTGGTGCAAGTTTTATCGAGAAGTCAATGTACCTTCTCGGAGGTAGACCTGGTACCTCTTCCAGAAATACATCTCTATAGTGTGGGGTGGTCTTCGAGGCTTGGTTTGTCATCTTCAATTGATTTCAACACCTGTATCGCATATAGTGGACATCCCTTTCTACAATACTTTCTCATTTGAAGAGCTAATATTCATCTCAACGAGACAGGTTTTCGGATCCCTTGAAGGGTTATCCTCCTTCCTTCTTCACTTACACATTCTAAGGTTTTATGGTAACAGTCTAGTCTGGCTTTATATGTGGCTAGCCAGTTCATACTAATCAACAAGTCATACGATCATAGGGGTAATATGTTAAGGGTTTCTTGGGTGGGGAATTCACCCATAGTGAATTGGCAAGCTGGTATGACCTCCGCTACCTTTCTTTTAGTGCCAATGGCTAACTATACCAAACATGGCTTGGCATGTTTTTGTGGCTATAATTTACACTTATCAACAACCTTAGGGGCTATATAACTGAAATTTGAACCAAGGTCAATTAGAATAGACACTATATGGTTGGTGATCATACCTTCTATCTCCACTACTGAAGCTTCATGGTTAGATTGTTTATTATCCAAGGCTGCATAAATTTGTGGCACACTCTTGGTCACGTCATTGACGGTGGTAGCTTCTTGAATGTTGTAAATTATCTGGTTGTTCTGTTGTCGATGCGGGCAGTCCCTTAGCAGATGTTCTTCCCCACAACCCCAACATTTCAAGGGTTCTCTCTTTGGGTTATCAGTCTTTCATGGGGTAGATCCAGAAGGTTTATTTCTACCCTGGGAGAGGAAATTTTGCTAGTGTACACTTTGGGTTGGGAAGATTATCCTTGAGTCCTTTTTATAGTTTTTAAATCTTGGGGATTTAAACCCCTTTTTCTGGAATCCCAAACTATTATTCTGCTTCCATCCTTCACGAAGTTTTGTCCGATGCCCAAGATGTTCATAACAATATCTTGCCTTTCAAATAGTGTCCTCTAGGGTCTTTTGCTCATCAAACTCAATTTTGTTCTGATAGTCCTTAGGTACTCCACAGATGAATCATTGCACCTTTGCCTTTTCTTATTTTATATAGGGTACGTACCTCAACAACTCGAGAAATTTGTTGACATATTCCTCTATGGTGAGTTGCACCAACTTGAGTTCATAGAATTCTTTAGTCTTTTTGTCGAAATACTTTTCCGACAGATACTTCTTCCTGAAGTATTTCTCAAACTATTCCCAAGACAGGCCCTCTTCGTGAATCCATTTTACATTTTTAAGGTGTTCCCACCAAATGGAAGCCTTTCCATTCAAGCTGAAAGTGGCTACTCGGGCCTTCAAGTTTTCTGAGAAGTCATGGACTCTGAAATACTTCTTTAGTCCAAGCAGCCAGGTCTCTGCTTCCTCCCCCTTATTTATTTCACTGTCGAAAGCAGGTGGTTTGACCTTCTTGAATTCTTCGAGATTATGACTTTTGGAATGCTTTCACTTCTTCAATTTTCTTTGGGAATAAGAACTAGTTATGCTGCTAGAAGATCCCTCCAAGTCGCCAGCTTCCTTTCCAGATGAATCGTCCGACGCTTGTCCCTTATCTCTGGGGTGGACCTTTCTCGAGGTGCTCTTCGCATTGTCGCCACTTAAAAGACCACGTTTCTGTATCTCGGGTGGAATTTGACTTTTCTTTTCCTGTCGTTGGTCCGTGTGACTGGTGTCAGGTTCATGTTGCAATTGTCTTTCTATGTTGGATAAACTCTGCAGTAAGACTGCATTAATTTTTGTTTTCTTCTCTTGCTCTTTTATCATCCTTTCATTGTCAGCCTTGCAACTCTGTAGTTCGACCATGAGGCTCCTCACAGTCTCAGCTAGATCTGGAGGGGTCCCTACCACCCTCCTTTCATCAGACTCTTTGTCTCTATTGTGGGAGCCATCCCCCACTTCGTGGTGACTCACCATTCTATGCATCTGCAGTTTCCCGCGGTTGATCGTCCGCTTGTGTGTAGAAGAAAAACGCTTGTTGTTAGTCAATATTTACATTCATTTATAACCAACGCATAATTCATATTTTTCACATGCATACCACATTAGGAGTTTTCATTCTTAACTTCCACATTTGATTAAGGGGGTTAAAATAGAGGTTACTCCTTTTAAGAGTACTTTGAATGGAGTCTCTGAACAACTCGTTCATGAGCCCAAGAAGGCAAAGTGTTGTAACCATGCTCTGATACCAATTTGTAACATACCCACTATGGCATAACAAATTTTTCTCTTTTTTTCTCCTTTTTCTCGAGGGACAGAATCCCCGAGTTCCTACGAGGTCCTAGCGCAAGCTAGCTCTTCCTGTCAGAGCCTTCACAAAACCAATCCACCGGTTCTTTCATTGAAAACCTGTCGTGTACAACTCAAGCACCAAGTGCGGGCTTCACCTCCATGTGATCATCGGTTATGACCCCGGGCCAAGACAAGAGGCTACTTTTGCAATTCGCAACTCAACGATGTCCGAGAGTCAAGTCCTTCGACTCTTCAAACCCAGAAACCCGAAATCGTACCTTCATTGAGATTGACAGCTGTGAATCTCCAATTGATCCGACGATCCTAGCCATATCAGGATTTCAGTAACCGGGAGTTCAAAATGCAAGATAGTCGAGTATTTTGACTCTTCAAACCCCGAAACCCGATACACGAGTTCTTGTATGAGATCCAACGACTCATGGGGTTTTAGATATTTCCTAGAACTCTGACTTCTCAACACGCATCTCCTTCGATGGACGGTCCAGATCCTTTCAGGACTCCTCTTTTCTACCACATGACCCTGTCCTGTGACCTAGGGCTCATCCTCCAAGCGCGTCGGGGTTTTTCATACCAGGCTTTCGCGATTGGTGAAGATGAAGGGTCTTGCGCTTTGGTTTCCCTGGTGCTGAAATGCTGAAATGTCGAAACCTATTCACACTAAACTGATTCAGAGTTTGGCAGACTGAGACTTCGCGACTTGCGAAGACAAGGGGTATCACCCTTTGGTTTCCTGGGTGCCGAAATGCCGAAATGACGAAATCTATTCACACTAAACTGATTCGAAGTTTCTCATACCGAGAATTTGTGGCTTGCGAAGATGAGAGTATTGCCCTTTGGTATTGCTGGTGCCGAAACCTATTCATACTAAACTGATTCAGAGTTTCACATACCGGGACTTCGCAGCTTGCGAAGACGAGGGGTATCACCCTTTGGTTTCCCGGGTGCCGAAATTCCGAAATGATGAAATATATTCACACTAAACTAATGGTCCAGGTCACTCCTAGATCAACGACCATGATCACGTCACAATTTCATGACTCATGAGATCGTGCAATCCTACCCTTTTACCGCTCCCAGTCGTAGGTCAGCGAAATGCTACTCGGTTGCCATGTGTCTTGTGCCGATGGATGGCTCTGAATACTTTTGGACTTTCAGGACGTTGCCAAATCCACTCTCCTACCTATGCAAAGGTTAAGGTTGATGGGAAATAGAGCTCTGACAGATCCTTCAGAGGGTTCTTGGGTAAATTATCCCTAGGCTTGGTGACCTAACTGAAACTTCCTAATTCACCGAGCTATAAACTCTATTGTAAGGGAAAAGTAAAATCGTGGGTTTCCTATCATGGTAGTCCTTTCAAGGGACTCACTCCGGCTCTGGAGTGCGAGGAAACTTCCTGGGAGAAGGTGCCTTCGGGAAATCAAACCAGGGCATAGCGTGAGTCAAGTAGATGGGACAATTCTCAAGGGAACAAACTCGTATTCTGAACTCATTCATTCTATACATAAACCAATTATGATTATACAAGTATAAGCATGCATCCATTACTTCAAATCAAAACACAAGGCAAACACTTCTATACAGAAACCATTTATGAGCGTATAAAACATGAGCATGCGTTCAGGATATGCAATTCAAAATACAATACATAACACTTATCAGAAAAAACCAGACGTGATGCAACTGCTGAGAGGGGTGCTCGTTTCCACATAATCGTAGGCTCAGTGAATTGAGATGGATTTACCACTAGCCACCTCGAGCTAGACCACGATGCTTGTAGATTCAGTCTCCTACTTCCAGCTCAACAGAAGTGAATAATGAAGGTTTTCTCCCCCTTCTCCATTGTTCAGGACTCTCTGTATTTCCAGAGTTCCTTTTGTTTTCTCTTCCTCACTCCTTGTTGCGCATCCTCCCTCTCTTATCTCCACACTTCCTTTCTTGCCTTGTTCTGCAAGATTGCGTGTGGTGCGAATTCCCCCATCCATGGTCAGGTTTGAGAGCTTCTAGGGATGGGCGGTTTCCCCCCAGCCCCTCATTAACTCTTGAGGAGCCTCCCCACCTACCATCCTGGTCGGTAATTCATTCTAGGGTCAGAGGGATGCTTTGTTCTTTAAGCAAGTAAAGACCAGTACGGTATTGGTTCGGTGGAAGTTAATGGCACCATTCCAGGTCCCTTCCACAACCTTCCATTAGCTATCATGCTCTCTTTAGCACATCCCCCTCCTAGCAATCATGCAACACATATTCATAACATAATTTACATTCATCGACCTTTTATACAAAGGCCCGTCCAATCAAACATTCACATCTTTGAGTTTGTCATATTTCTTGGCCAAT
>ML828524.1:0-16820 GCA_009831015.1 Picea engelmannii | reverse complement strand
CTTGAAGTGCAGCGTGGAAGAAATGTGATTGAATTGTCGTTGAATGGACAATATAGATTATCTGCAGAAAGATTTCTTGAAATAATGGGGACATTCGAATTCCTGAATCAATTGGATATTCCTCCTCTGGGAAGACAAAACGGGATGGATATTCATCCTATCAACCTGCTCCAAAGGCTTCCTTATCTTGAGCGTCTGGATATACATGGCACGCTTAATTTGGTAAGAAATCATTCTTTAATTTGGTAATCGGTAGGAAGGAGTTTTTGGTATGCATCGGTGTAGTGATTCGTTTTGGGCTTGCTATTCAATGCAGAAGTTCACCAGAGATCCTCTGCTCAATCTTCGGATGATAAATGCAGATCTACTCACTTTTGATGAGAACGAAATGGGTGTGCTGGGTTGGTTGCTTGAGAATTCCCCTGCTCTTTCATTCATGGTTCCCCTGGTGGTGGGCTGGTTGCTTGAGAATTCCCCTGCTCTTGAATAAAAAATATAACTTAAACAATTGTTTACATTATATCACATTAGTATTATTTATGGTCATACAATTCTTACAATTTTTTCTGATAATATTGTTAGTATTATTTATGCTCATACAATTTTTACAATTTTTTCTGATCATGTTGGATGAAAAATATAACTTAAACAATTGTTTACATCGCATCACATTAGTATTATTTATGGTCTTACAATTTTTTCTGATCATGTTGTTAGTATTATTTATAGTCATACAATTCTTACATTTTTTTTTCTGATCATGTTGTTAGTATTATTTATGGTCACACAATTCTTACAATTTTTTCAAATCATGTTCAATGGAAAATATAACCTAAAAAATTGTTTACATCACATTAGTATTATTTATGGTCATACAATTCTTGCAATTTATTCTGATCATGTTGAATGTAATTTACATGAGAATTATTTAAATGCGGTGGTTTTTAAGGAAATTGTTGAATTTTTTTTTGAAGAAACTATGTTGCAAATTGAAATGTTGACATATACACAATGTCGATTTGTTGACAAATTCTTTGTATTATACATATGTAGTTGTGTATGCACTTAGGGGTATATTCACATGATATAGAGTTGGTGAAATATTCAAGTTGTTTTAATGTAAGTGGATGTGAAAAATGTCTACCCAAATCAAAGTCTTCCCTCTTTAAAGATGGTCGGATGATTTACCAATCTTGGTGTTTTATGGTTCTCACATATATGTGAGCAGGAATTTTCACACACTCTTGTTTCAATTACATTTTAATTGTAATTCAAATTAAATTAAATATTTTCATTCAATAATATTACAAAATCAAAGTTATTTGGCTCACATATATGTGACTTTTCACACACTCTTGTTTCAATTATATCTTAATTGTGACTCAAATTAAATTAAATATTTTCATTCAATAATATTACAAAGTCAAAGTTATTTGGTAGGATTTGGGGTTGGAATTTGTAATTTTTTGTACTTGATGAAGTTTCTTTTAAAATTATGTTCTTCAACGGTTAAGTTCGTTTTGATAGGAAATTAATCTTTTAATAAATAAGTTTTTGATTAAGTTTTGTTAAAATTGTGATCTTGAATGTTTTATAAGAAATATTTTTTTAATAATAAACTTGGGATGTTTTGATAAGAAATTATTTTTTAATAGTAAAGTTTTAATGAAGTTTTGTTTAAATTTGTGATCTCAAATGTTTTGATGATAAATTATTTTTTTAATAATAAAGTAATTGAAAAATTACTTTTTTTATAATAAAGTTTGATTAAAAAATCATCTTTTTATTATAAGTTATGTGAAAGTTTTTAACTTTAAAATTGAAATAATATGTAAAAAAGAAAAAAAAATGATTAAAAAAAAAAAAAATTCAAATTTCATTTAGAGTTAAACACAAAATTTTGAATAAATTACTTTTATAAAATAAAAATAATTTTGAAAAAATACATGTATCTTTGTCTTTAGTTTGGTTAGTTTTCTGATAGCATTATATATATGGATGACTATTTTGTTCATTTTGTTCATTGAAACCAATGCATGATAATAGTGGCCACTAACCACTAGTAGAATCAAAATTCATGACTTTGAAAAAAGTAATAAAGAGATGAGTTGGACGATATCTACAAGAGCATATAATGTATTTCTTGGATATTCCAATAAATACCTATGGAAACAATCTATACAATCCTCTTAGATTTTGATTTCCATGGGCTTATTGTTCCATGTAAGTTGGAAATTAAAATTTCAGTTCCATTGTTTTTTACACAAAAACTTTGATCCAGGTGGATATTGGTGGCCACCCACCTATTCCACTTGGACCCCACCATTGTTTCCTTCGGTTTTTCAGTTTTCATACAATTTACTATTTTTAGCAGTTTTTCGGGTGTTGAACTTCCAGAGCCATTTTGAGGCCCTAAACGACGCTTTTTGAGAAAACAAGGAGCAACATGGATCACAGTTTGACGTTTCTCATCCAAAAGTTGTAGTCCTCATATAGATCTTTCTAACAAGGTATTGAGTGCATCAAGCGAAGATCGTATGCCAAAGTTATGTCCCCAAGAAGTTGATGTACCAATTTACCCAAACGAGGCCCATAGTCTTGGCATTTCATATCCTAGGGTTAGGTCTTTGGATGTTTAGGGCTTTCCATTGTTTCTCAATAATAATAGGCATTTGAGCCTCATTGTAACACAGTTTAGAGGCCAGTATCCGCCACATCTCTTCTCAGACATAAGCTACCAATGCTCTAGCTAGTTAATTTCCATTATGTCTGTAAGTGTATTTCAATCATTTGTTATTAATGAAATGAAGTCTTATTTACATTGCATCTCAGTGTTTATGTGTATTTATGTATTTCATTATTTTCCTACATAAATCTGGATCAGTGGTATCAAAGCGGTCTGCTCATTCTCGATCCTTCTTTGCATGTCCCCAACAAGGTCGGGGTATAAGGAGTTAGGGCTCGATCTAGTTGAACCTTTGAAAGATTATCCTCGCAAACCTCGTCGACCACCCATGAGGGAAGAAAAGAAAGATGAGGGAGCAGGAGATCCTATCAAAATGTTGCTCGAGGAGGCCCTTGAGAAACAAAGGAATGTGATGATGGAGAGATTTTCCCAAATCCTTCAATGGATGCCCACTAGCGGCGCATCTACATCCAACAACCACTCTGGAGGCGCCACTCCTTTTAAGGTACAAGTAAACTTTGAAATTCCCATATTTTAGGACCAAATAGATGCAGATGTCATAGATAGATAGTTGAATCTGTTAGAAGGATATTTCTCATTTCATGACTTTTTCGACCGAGAAAGGATTATTTTTGCACTCCTCAAAGCCACCCCCCATGTCAAGGAATGGTGGGAAACCTACTAGGAGGAACGAGGTGAGGGGGAACCCTCTCTGTTCTCGGTTGCACCCACTTGGAATTCTTTCTGAAACACCATCAAGGAACAATATTATTCCGTGGGGAGATATCAGGACAAATACATACAATGGACTACACTGCGGCAGCAAAGGGACCAAGATGTGCATGAGCTGATGAATCTATTTCATACCCTACGCACAAAGTTGGGTATCAAAGATTGAAAGAAATATTTGGTGTTAAAGTATTGCAGTTGTATGCATAGATACATTCAGGAGGAAATGGAGTTCCTTGACATCTCCTCACTTGGTGTGGCATACTGATGTGCTACTAAGATTGAGTAGAAGTTCAAACATAAGAAGTGAGACTTTGGGTCTGCAAATCATAAGCAAGGGAAAGGTAGCCCCAAAACATAGAACAAAGGACCAAGACAAGCGGGGTGACCCAAGACAACCCGCCAAAGCCACAAGCAAAGAAGAACACCACAAAGACAAAAATGGACATGGGGAGGTGGTGTGAGTTCCATAAGAGCTCCACCCACAACAAAAGTGTGTGTCAGGCCAAGCAGTCACTGGTAGTCGAGTTGAAGGCTTCTGAATCAGATGCATGCTCCGACTCTGAACCAGAACCCGACAAGGGGAATTACAAGGTGAAGCATATTATCGATGTGGAGCCCAATGCAACCGTTGCCACTACAAAGATCCATAAGGAGGAACCATAATACCCAAAATACCTAGAAGAGGTAGAGCGTCTCTTCCATTCCAAGATTTGGGTAAAGGGTTCCCCATTACAGTTCATTGTCGATAGCGAGAGCCAAAAGAACCACATCTCGATAGAGGTCGTAAAGTGGTTGGGCTTGTTGACCACAACACACCCACAACTATACACCATCAAGTGGTTGCACCAAGGACGAGACCTCTGCATCAACCAACAATGTTGCCTTCCCTACAACATCAAGCCCTTCACGTATGAGATATTGTGTGACATTGCTCCTCTTGATGTTTCTGATGTGTTATTAAGCCAACCGTACTTGTGGAAGTGACATGTTGTGTATGAGTCTAGGCCTTGTGTTGTTATTATCACTTTGGGAAATATGTTGCACAGGATACCAGAGATAGCACCGCATACCACCATCTCTTTGGTTACTGCAAAATAATGCAGTAAGATCATTTCCAAAACCAGGAAATTTGTTTTCCTGATGATCCACCCTCATGGAAAGAAGAATACTGTGGCCATGACCTCCAGAGAGAGCCCCTCTGCACAAAAAAAACAGATGGATAAGGTCATGGAGGAGTATGAGGACATCTTCACCTCCCTCGCAAGGGTGCCTCTACACTTCCAGGTCAAGCACCCCATTGATTTGACCCCAAGTGTGCCACTACCCAATGGACCAATCTATCGACGCTATGTTCTGGAGAATGACGAAATCAAGAGGCAGATTCAGGATCTGTTGTAGAAAGGTCACATCTGGTCGAGTTCATCACCCTGTGGGAGCCCGATCGTGTTCATGCAGAAGAAGGATGGGACTTGGAGACACTGCATTGACTATCGGGCACTGAACAAGATCATTGTTCAGAATAGGTACTCGATCCCACAGATTGATGACCTTCTGGACCAACTCAAGGGGGAAAACTATTTCAGCAAGATCGACTTGAAGTATGGATATCACTAGGTACCAATCAAACCCTCTAATGTGTGGAAGACTTCATTCAAATCCAAGAAGGGCCTTTTCAAATGGTTGGTCATTCCTTTCGGGTTAACGAATTACCCTGCAACCTTCATGAGGCTAATGGACAACATCTTGCGGCCATTCACCAATTCATTTGTAGTGGTGTACTTGGATGAAATTATGATCTTTATCCAGACTTGGGAAGAGCACCTCCACCACATGCAACAAGTCCTCGAAACATCACGGAAACACAAGTTGTGTGGAAATTTGGGGAAATGCACTTTTGGCATGACCCAAGTTCAGTGTCTAGGATACATTATTGATGAGCAGGGGGTGCATGTGGATCTAACAAAGATCCAAGTCATTTGGGATTGGCCAGCCCCAACCACCGTAACAGAGCTCCATATCTTTTTGGGTCTTGCCAACTTCTACCGCAGGTTCATGTTCGGATTCTCTCATATCACTTGACCCTTGAGTCAAGTCACCAAGGGAGGAGCAAAAGAAAAATTCTTTCATTCTGAATCTCAACAGAAGGCATTCGAGGAGTTGAAGCATCACCTCTGCTCTACATCAATGCTCACATTACCAGACATGCAACAACCATTTGAGATCGAGACAGATGCCTCTGACTATTCTATTGGGGCAGTCCTTACTCAACATGGGCATCTACTGGCATAACATAGTGAGACACTTTCCAACACGGTGCAAAATTATCCCACTTATGAAAAAGAGATGTATTCCATTGTGCAGGCTTGCCAAAAATAGAAGCATTACATTTTGGGAAAGGAAATGGTCATCCAAACAACCCACCGACCCCTACAGTTCATATAGACAAAAGGGAAGTTGCAAAACAATCACCATCAGAAGTGGTCCACATACCTGCAACAGTTTCATTTGAACATTAAGTACAAGAAATGCAACACCAATAATGTTGTAGACTGCCTCAGCTGACCACCCATCATGGTGCTAACCACCATGCTCAACTCTTGTGGGAACAAGACTTCTGATTGGCCGCTTCTCTACACAAGTGATCCTAAATTCATCCACACATACAATATGGTCTTGAAGGGTAAGCAAGTTCCCAATTTTCACCTCCAAGATGCCCTGCTATGTCACCTGGGACACCTTTGTGTTCCTTCAAGTGAGCATGCCAAGATGATTTGGGAGGCTCACTACAGTTGGGTCGCTAGGAATTTCGAGGTCAAAAAAACTGTGGCAATACTGCAAAAGTATTTCTATTGGTCGAACCTTTGACAAGATGTCGGGAAGTACATCAAGTCTTTCACTTCTTGCACCATTGCCAAACTGGCCATCAAGAAGAAAGGCCTATATACTCTACTTCCTACCCCTAGTCGACCTTGGGAATCCATATCTATGGATTACATGTCTGGCCTTCCTTCTACTAAGCATGACAATGACTGTGTTTTTGTGGTCGTCGACAAATTCTCGAAGATGTCCATTATCATGGAGTGTAAGAAGAATATCACAACAGAAGCCACTACTAAACTCTTCTTTGAACGAGTGTGGGTACACTTTAGGGTCCCACAATCTATCATCTCAGATCAGGACAGTAGGTTCCTCAGTACATTTTGGTCCAGCCTATGGTCGATGTTGGACACCAATCTCACCAAGTCCACAACTTTCCATCCACAAACTGATGGCCAGACATAGGTCGTCAACCGGATGATCGTACAAATTTTTCACATGTACAACTCAAAGAATCCATGCACATGGGATGAGAGCCTCCCCTATGTACAACATAGCTACAACTGGGCTCTCCATAGCTCAACCAGCCACATCCCCTTTCAGGTGGGCTTAGGATTCCAGCCACTATGTCCCATTGATGTATCCATGCCAATTGTGGCTACTCAGGAAGATTTAGCTCAGGTCCAATATGAGGCTGACAAGGAAAACAAATTCATTGAGCGCATTCAACACATCTACCAATAGGTTCATGACATCTTGGAGAGATCCAATTCTAGGTACAAGCAGCGACATGATCAACAACAGGTGCCACACAATTTCCAGGTGGGAGACAAAGTGTGGCTACATTCGCAAAAGGAGGCACTCGTTGGACCCCACCGCAAGCTTCACCCACTCTGATATGGGTCGTACACCATCACCAAGGTTGTAGGGGACAATTTCTTTGAGCTCAACATTCCACCATTCCTTGGTTTGCACCCAATGTTC
This sequence comes from Picea engelmannii, assembly GCA_009831015.1. Lineage (NCBI taxonomy): Eukaryota > Viridiplantae > Streptophyta > Pinopsida > Pinales > Pinaceae > Picea > Picea engelmannii. Next base: position 9,601 of record ML828524.1, on the reverse strand, counting down.
AATGTAGACTGCCTTCAACCCTACTTTCCACCTCTACTAGACACATCTGACATGGAAGAACAACTCACACCAATAGAGTTAAATCTAGACTGCATGGAACAAGCCACAATTGATCAGATCATGGATACACATATCAAGCGCACCCAAAAACAAAGGATATCATTATGTCAAGTTTTCAAATCATGCCAACTTCTCCACCAAGGCAAGTGGCTCACTAGGGACCAAGTTCAATAGAAATTTCCTCATCTCATGGAGGAACTCAACGCAATGGGGAGCATTACTTCCTAAGGGGGGATGAATGATCCAGGTGGATATTGGTGGCCACCCACGTATTGCACTTGGACCCCCACCATTGCTTCTTTTAGTTTATCATTTTTCTCACAATTTACTATTTTTAGCATTTTTTCAGGTCCTGAACTTCTGGAGTTGTTTTGAGGTCCTAAATGATGTTTTTTTTGAGAAAATGAGGAGCAACATGGTACAAATTTCAATGTTTCTCACCCAAAATTTGTATTCCTCGGATAGATATTTCTAACGAGGTATTGAGTGCATCAAAGAGAGATCGTATGCCAAAGTTACGTCCCCGAGAAGTTGATGTACCAATTTACCGAAACAGGGCTCATAGTCTTGGCATTTCATCTCCTAGGGTTAGGTGTTTGGATGTTTAGGGTTTTCCATTCTTTCTCAATAATAATATGCCTTCGAGCCTCATTGTAACATAGTTCAGTGGCCAGTAGCGGCCACATCTCTTCTCAGAGATAAGCTACCAATGCCCTAGCTAGTTCATTTCCATTATGTTTGTAAGTGTATTTCAATGATTTGTTATTAATGAAATGAAATCTTATTTTCGATGCATCTCTACATTTATGTGTATTTCCTACATAAATCTGGATCAAACTTATAACTTCAAAACAAATTCCAATTAAAAATTTGTAAAGAATATTATATGTTACCTATAATTGGGTTCGAAAGTGTATTACTTCTAATTTTTCGATCGAACCATGTATTTTTATTTTTACTTTATGTCCATCATGGCTCCAAAAGAATAATTTCCATCTATCATAATCTTGGAGAATCAGGATGAGAGAATAACTTCCATCTATCATAATCGTGGAGAATCAAGATGATTGTAAGAAATCGTTCTTGAAAAAATAGGTAGTGTTGGCGTTGTACCTTGTGATTCTATTGTTGAAGATGACTTTGATGTTCTATGCCTAAGAACGTACTTCTTATGTGCCCTGCATCCTTGCGACTCACTGCTCTTCCCTATCTCTATCTGCACACTGCTCTTCCCTATTAAGGAAAATACCTAATTACATACTTAACTAGTTAATTAGTTTTTTACCATTAAAGGAGTTGGTAAACCTATGTAACATTTTGTAACTATATTATGTAACTTTATTTTCATATTAACAGAGTACACATCAATACTGTAATGTGTTGCATCAATTTTTTCTCTACTTAAGCTTTTCATGGTATCAGAGTAGGTCTGGGCCTCACTCCATCACTAGAGGACCCAGGGACCCATGGATATCGAAGTTCGTTTAGAGAAGAGGAATCGTTGTTGGAACTATCTCTACTCTTATATTTGGAATTGCTAAACATGCTTGGGATTCTCTCTTTAAGCCCATTTGTATTCCTTCGTTTGATACTCCGTCTATCTTGATGAAAATTATTTTGTGAAATTTGGATTTTATATGAAAGTTTCATTGAAATTTGAAAAGTGATTTCAAAACTTAACCTTGGACTGCCACTATTTCTGTTGGTTTTCTAAGCGAGGTAAAAAAAAATTGGAAGACCTCGGAGGTACTGGAGATCATTCTGTGTAAAAACTCATGTATTTTCCCGTGCACTGGAAGAGCAATCAGGGATCTTCCATCATGAAAGAGACATAATACAAGATAGTTGAGAAGACAAAAGACCAAGTGGTCTGAGAAAGATCAGGTCACGTAGGTAGAGTTGTTTGTTGACGTAAAGTGTAAGAAAGTGCGATTTGGACCTCGTTAAAACTCAAAGAGAGAGGGAATCTGTAGCAGAAAATAGCGAATCAAGGATAGCATATTCAAGAAGAGAAATTTTAGAGTGACTTAGAACCCCTGAAGAAAGGGTCAAAATATTGAGAAATCTAAGCATTACTGTAAGCATTATTTAAAAAAATGTACTATTATTTTAAAAGAGGATAAATGAAGTGTTTTATTTCAAATCTAAAATAGGTTTATAAAAGCAAGTGGTTTATCTTAAATTTTAATTTCAAGAGCCATGTGATTTATTTTTGGTATTGGTAAAGAGATACCAAGAAGTGAGTCAAGAATTAAAATTTTATGCCAAGGTGAATTGAAAATGTATTTTATGAAGTGAAAATGTAATGTATGGGAGATATTCATGTTCATTTAAAAAAAATGATATTTAACGGAGGATTTATGCTAAAGTGAAATTGGTGTAACTAGTCTATTCCTGTCAATGTCAAAGGAAAACTAATGTCATGGAACATGTCAAAGGTTTGCATGTTGATGTAAAATGTTGCGAAATTTTTGCAATTATTATTGATAATACTTGTATTGAGATTCATGACCTCAATATGAAGTTGATGTTATTTTTTTATAATTCACGACTCTAACAAATGACAGGAGAATATGGAAATCCAAGACGAAGGTAAATTCAAGAGGAAAAAGGAAAACACATGGTGATGAGATTTGTTTTGGGATTTGTAAATAAAGTTGCAAACAAAGAAGAAATTTCAGTGAACCAAAGAATCATATTCCAGTCACGCTAGCATAGTCGATAGATGAAGAAGAGTCGCCATGGAGTGAATAGTCTGCAAGATAGAAAAACAAGATTCTAGTCAGGCCAACATAGTCAATAGATGAAGAAGAGTCATCATGAAGTGAATATTCTACAAGACAAAAAATTGAGGCTTCCAGGGAGAAGAAAATGCAAGACAAAAGTATTTCCTCTTCTATTGTTCAAGATAAAGTATCATTGCCACTGAGCCATTTTTTGGACAACGTTTCCACATTATTGAGCAATAAAAACTGCATGGAGAAACCCTCAGCCTGAAAAATAAAGGATCAGACAAGAAGCTGTGAATATTGAAGGAGAAGCCAAGAAGTCGTGAAGAAGGAAGATAGGAAGATACATAAAGAAAAAGTGGAGAATACCGCAGAGATTGAATGAAACAAAATACAACAAAATTTTGGTTAAATTTTCGTTTTTCAATCACTAGCAAATATAAGAAGAAATCAAATGTTGTAATTTGAGGGGTGCATGTTAGGTTGTACCCGACACCCTAGTAGACACTCCAGTAAGTTTTTTGGTCCCATTTGTAACAAGTTGTTGTAAACTTTTTTATATGAAAGATGTGTTCCCCATGTTTAGTAAGCCCTGATTGAGTCAGGCCTACATAGGTCATTATGTGATCATGTAGCGTGTATCGCTAGTTTCAATAAGCATGAAGTGTTGGCCATGATACATCACAACTATCCTTGGTTTCAAACAACATGAAACATTGACAATGGTAGAGATGATACTTCAAGTTGTGGAATAAACCACTAGGTAGGTACAAGGGTGTTAGTAGGATTACTTGTATCTAAGCTTGATTTTGAATCTGAGAATTTCAATATTCGATTTACAAGGGGAAAATGTGACATAGATTATTCTCAGAGTTGGTTAGAACCAAGTTTTGTTTAAGGTGGAGTGTGTAGTCTATTGCATTGGACATTGGTGATAATGATATTTTTTATCGTATGTAATTAAGAGGGAGTGTTAAGGAAAATATCCAATTACATCCTTAACTAGTTAATTGGTTGATTACCATTACATGAGTTGGTAAACCTCCATAATGTTTTGTAACTATATTATGTAACTGTATGTTCATATTAATAGAGTACACATCAATAGTGTAATGTGTTGCATCAATTATGTCTCTACTCAATCTTTTCATTCCCTATCTCTATTCATCTCGAGGACTCAGGAGAATCTAAAATTGAGTTGTTGACCCAATTTTCCATAATGGATACAGTCTACAAATTCCATTGTCTAGAGAAAAGGGTGGTGGGTGGTGTTGGGTATGTGTTATATTCTTTTCATGTGTGTGTGTGGGTGAGTTAGATATGACAATTGTGTCTGACGATCCCTCGTACTAGTGCCTTGTTTGTGTCGTGTGCATTGGGTGCTTTCTTAGGGAGGTCCCAGGGAGGGGGGGGGGGGGGGGGGGGGGGGGGGGGGGGGGGGAGGTATGGACCCCCCTAGTTATGCACAGTGTTTAGGGTAGCGTCCTGAAAAATATTTTTGGGTGTTTTTTTCTATGTTTAGCGGATTTTTCTATTTTTAGTGGCTTTGTAAATTAATCTCGGATTAAGGGATTAAGGTTTTGGTATCTACGGAATACCTAAAAACATTGTATATATATTGTATAGTGAATGGTGAAATTCAATATAATGAATATATGAAAGGTTTTCCCGGTTGAGGGTTTCCAGTATAAATCTTTGTGTATTATGTGAATGAGCCATCGATTAAATTTTGTTTTTCTTAAGAATCTATATGCATTGCTTTACTTCACAGGTTTAAAACTTACATGTGGTATCTGAGCTTTTTTTTGTCTTCATAGGGATGCCCTTGTTGTTGAGGGTTTGTCTCGGTCTTGATAGATCAAGTTTATCTTGGGTCTATGATAAACCTAGGTTTAGTGGGAGCTTTTGCAATGGAGATTCGAGTATAGAAAGAGGAATGGCAAGCTCGTCTAGAATCAATATAGAGAAGTTCAACGGTAAAAACTTTGAGCTATGGAATCTCAATATGGAGGACCTTATTGTAGAGAAAAAACAATGGACTGTTGTGGATCCTGGTACATAGGCTACTGGTACACCATCTACTAGCACACGGGCTACTGGTACACAACCTACTAGTACACAAACTACTAGTACACCAGCTACTAGTATGTTGAAGGAAGATTGGGAGAAGTTGGACAGAAGAGCAAGGAGTACTATTCGATTCTGACTGGAAGATTCGGTTTTGTTGAATGTCTCAAGAGAATCTATAGCCAGGGAACTATGGGATAAGTTGGGGAATTTGTATCAATCAAAGTCCCTGGTAAACAAGTTGTTTCTTAGAAAGAAGTTGTATCATATTAAGATAGAGGATGGAGATTCTGTGACAAAACATCTAAAAGCCTTTAATACTCTGGTAAGTCAACTTGGCTCTGTTAATATTACGATTGCAGAGGAAGATAAGTGTGTTACTTTTTTATGTTCTTTGCAAGACTCTTGGGATAATCTGGTTGTAGCAATAGATAGGTTGCCCAGAACCTGATCAATTAATGGCAGAGGAAAATGATCCTTCTACGTGGCCTTATTCGGGGATCTATAGTCCACACACACTCTCCATTTACCATTATTTTTACGCACAATAACCATAGGTGAAACCCACTTGTTGTCTGATATAGGGTAGATGAATCCTGCATTAAGAATTTTCTGGAGTTCTTCTTTAACAATCTCTTTAATATCAGAGTTCATTCTCCTTTGGGGTTGGAAATGGGTCGACATTCTTCCTTAATGTATATATGGTGGTGCATAGTTCATAGGAAATTCCTTTCATATCCATGTAATCCCAGGAAAATGCCTCTTTATGTTCAATCAATAACTTCATCAAACGTTCAGTTTCAGCAGAAGATAAATCGGGATTGATGTGTAGGGTTTTCCATGTTTGATTTCTACAATGATTCTCTGAGAACTAATTTTAGGAAATAATTCAGTTGTTTTAGTGTCTACTGTTACAACTGAATTAACTTGATTTACAACAGTTTCAAAGAACATCTTTGCGTTGACTCCTTCCTGGGTAGTAGGGTCAAAGATTCTACTCAATCGATGATACGTGTTTGGTGTAACAACAGAGGGGTCACTGATAAATCTATTGATTATCTCATCCTCTGTCTTGTCATTGAAACTGAGATCTTTTCCTATGGTTACCACAGGTAGAGCGCTTTCATCCTCAATGTCCATCCATAAAGAATTTTTGATTTCTACACTGGGTGTAGCATGAGGATAAAGGATAAGTTTCTTGGTATCATAACCATCAGAGATGGTCATTGAACCAGATCTACAACCAATGAAGGCATCATATGTAGCTAAGCATGGTATTCCTAGAATTAGAGGATGACCCCCCAAATGGTTTTTAGGTTGAAATACGACAAAATCAGCAGGATACTCCCATGAATCAACTGAAATAACTAGATCATTGATTACTCTTTTTGTCTTGATATTGGAACAATCAGCTAATTCTAAAACAGTAGGAGTAGGTCAAGCTTGCGTTATGAGTTGCAACAATTGTGTCATCTCTATTGGCATAATGTTAATTTATTCCCCTAAATCAACTAACACATCAAGAATAAATGTTTGTCCAATTTTGATAGTGACTGTAGGGTTTCCTGGGTCACCATATTTAATAGGTGGGTTTTTGCCTAACATCAGTTCAAACAATTCTCCCACTACGTGTACTTTGAGGGGATCCCTAGGTTTCCTTCTAGGCTTTCTGATACAGAGGTCTCTCACAGTCTTCACCTAAATAGGGACATCTCTAATCTTTGGCAATAGTGGAATGTTAACATACAGATTTTGCAATTCTCCTAAGAGATTGAAGGATGGTAATTCCACAGTTTTGGTAATTTCCAATATTTCAGGGAATGGAGGGTCTCCTAATTCTATGATAGGTTCATCAATTTCCTCTATAGCAGTAGATGGTTTTTCCCTCGATTCCTTGTCTGATTCTTAAGATGGAGCATCTTCAATTATTGGCTCGACTATTCTCCCTGATCTTAATTTTATCTCATCACAAGGCATAGGGGTAATAGACAGAGATGGCCCATTGTGTATATCAATATTTTGAATGGGCTTATTATTTCAATTTGGGTTAGGTTGCACATGCATCTAAGATCTTCAGGGAGGATTGTTCTGTGGGGCATTGGGAGGTAACTGCAGTTGTTGTTGCTAGTATTAGGGCTGGAACTGTTGTTGATAGGGGTTATGGTAGTGAGGGTTTTGATAAGTGAGTTGTTGTTGAGGGCGTCTCCAATTCGAGTCCCATTGCTTAGGATGATTCTATTGTTGGGGCATAGGTACCCATGCATTGGGATCTTGATAAGGAGGTGGCATCAGATTTGGAGGGGGGGCATTCATCTGGCTATATTGAAGCTGATTGTTCACATTATTCCAATAATTAAGTGTTGAAGGAGAGAATTGAGGGTTTAAACCTTGACCTCATGGATACTATTATCTCCTCTATTTCATTAGATAGGCAGCCTCTGCTTCCTCATTAGTTGCCTTCATTGATGATTTTACACCTGGTAGGGAGGCACATTTGTCAGTGGCATGATCTAATTTACAAATAAGACATACCTGGACGTTGTTCAGTGGGCACTCCCTTGGTGGATGTTTGCCTCTGCATTTCGGACAGAAAATGGACAATGCACAATATAATTCTATTTGTTTCTGTTTGATATGCAGAGTATCAATTTGTGAAGAAAAAGAGTTCATCATTTTTGTTTTGAAATCTTCTAACACATTACCTATTTCTACTCTTGTTGCCCCTCCATTTGTTGATTTTTGTACCCTTTAAAAAGTGGCATCCCTGGTAGCTGACTTATTCCTTGTAGATCCTCGAGAGCGTTTCTTACAAAAATTTAAAATGTCTTCATAGGATTCCTTAGATATATCTCCCTTTCCAAGCATATTCAACATATCTAAACAATCATCTCTAACTCCTTTTAGTAAAATAGTTTTGAGAATGTCCTTACTCACATCCGGATGTCCAGACCTTTGTATATTATACTAGAGTCGCTCCACAAAATATTCAAGGGTCTCATCCTCCTTCTGAGACATCTTAAACAGTTACTCTCTTTGTTCCCTCGTTCAGCAATAGTCTTGGCATTTGTTCAGGAAAATCTGCCTCATTTGCCCCCATGTTGAAATACTCTCTCCTCCAAGGCTCATGAACCATCTTAATGCATTACCGTTCAATGTAGCTGGAAACAATTTAAGGTTTTGCACAATGGTAGTGTACTCATAGCTTCTACACAAAATATCAAATTCAAACAGAAAATCATATGGATCCTCAGTAGATAATCCATGGAAATTTTGCAAGGCTAAGAGAGGTATGTTATTCATAGGATCCATCCCCCGTGTAGGAATATTAGTAATAGGAAAGACCGGGGTAGAAATAATATTTTCATCATTTACATGACCTTCATTATTCACTAGCATAGATGATTTTAGGGGCGAAATTTCGCCCATGGGCGAAATTTAGGGGCTTCCAATTTTTTATTGGGCGATTTTTTTGTATTAAAGTGATTTTTTAAAACTTATGTCATTAGCCCATAATTTATTTTAGGGGAAAAATCGTGTACAGGGTTAGCCCTTGTTTTTAGGAGAGAGAGAGGAAAAAATATATATATATCGCCCCTGAAATTTGGAGGGACAAGCTTCCATTAGCCAAATTTCTAGAAGTATGGGAATTTTTTATAGCTTCTTCGCCCTACCATTTGGTAAAATCGGGGTTTATGGTTTAATTTGCCCAGATTTTGTGGTATGGGCACTGGGTAGCTACATTTTGGCCCTCCCACCTAGTATAAATGGTATGGCATCTACCCAGGGTTAAAATCATGGCTTTGTTACCTGTCTGGTTCGTTCGTGAGAACTACAGAGTCTATTATCTAGTGACCATCCAGAAAATCTCTAAATCGCCAAGGCTCGGTTTACATATATTGAATTTTCTTTTTTATTTCCCCTCGACGGAACAGAAAGAGGGCAAGAAATGCTAGTGGTGGAGCTGCCCGTTCAGAGCAGAATTTGTTACAGTCATTAGCCTGGTGGTCCGTGGAGCTGTCTGTTCAGAGCAGAAGAAACTCGGAAGGTGTCGCGTGAGGCTTTGGCGGTGAATAATTACCAGGGTTTCAACTTTGCAAACGTCTTGATAGGTATTTACTAGTTACCTGGTCCTTCATCTTTAAATTCCTTAAAGATATTTATTTAAATTGTATGACAAAAACTGCAGACTTGGAACCAAATCCGTTTTGTCACAAGGGTGTGTATTTTCACGTTTTTTTATTTTTTTTATACTTATGTTTTTTTTATTTGGATCCCCATTTCATTTCCCTGCCATGTGCACCCAATCTCCAGCCAAGCTTTCATCATTTTTCCATTCAGATTGCACCCAACAACTTTTCCAGCTATCTATATTTGCAAGGTAAGAAAATTGTTAGCAAGTTTTAATACGAAATTATCAGTCCAATACAAATAAATCCTAAATGAAATACAATCATAAAACACATGTAACATCCAATGAAGACAACCACAAAGAAACTGCCTAACCCATATTCTCAAAAAATGCAATAAAATGATGACCCTAACATCAATCAGCTAAAGCTATCAGCAGAATTATATAATGAATATGATTCAATCAAAAATCAATTATCTAATATTCTGGACCAAAAGTTGACTTCCAGGCTAGGGAGCGATCTCAAGGTCAACTTGAAGAACCACTGAATGCCAAGTTGGTAGAAGTTGGGGAATTTATCCAGCCTGGCACAAGGCCCTTCACAGGCATAAATTTT
>ML828522.1:62048-77102 GCA_009831015.1 Picea engelmannii | reverse complement strand
AGAATCAACAACAAGTTCTCCAAATCTTAAAGGACAACCTGACCACGGCACAGAATTGCATGAAACAACAAGCAGATCAACATCGTAGTGAAAGAAGTTTTGAAGTAGGGGATTGGGTGTTTTTAAGACTACAACCATACAAAAATATGTCCCTCAAGAAAGACAAGAAGGATAATAAATTATCACCAAAGTACTATGGCCCCTATAAGGTGTTGCAAAAGATTGGTACTATGGCATACAAATTGGATTTGCCTGCATTTCACGAGTACACCCAGTTTTCCATGTTTCATGCTTAAAGAAGGTTATAGGCGAAAAGATCCCAGTTCAAACTATATTTCCAGAACTTGATGAGGAAGGAAAAATCATATTGGAGCCTTAAGCCATCACTAACACAAGAATTCTCCAGCTGAGCAATAGATCCATTTCAGAGTATCTCATTAAATGGAGGAAACTACCGGCTGAAGATTCCACTTGGGAAGATGAGTCTTTTATACAGAAACATCCAGAGTTACTCAAGCGTTGCGGACAACACTTGTCTCAAGGGGAGGGGCATGTTAAGCCCTAATATTGTCTCATTACCCCTTAATTGGGGCATATTATATTAGTAATGTTATTTTAGTTATGTTGGCTTTAGACCATTAGTTGTAATTATACCTCCTAGTCTCCTATATACACCAAGGAGACATTTTCATTTTGAATCATCTTGTACTTGAACATTTAAGTGGGGTAAAAGGAGGTTGCCTCGTCGAAGATGCTTATTATCTGAAATTATCTCTTTTTCAAGGCGTTGAGTACTTTTTCTGAGGTTTTTCTATGCTATATTGATGTTTGGTTCCTAACACGTCACAACTATCAAGATGCAAGAACAATACTCGTCTTTCTTTACATCACAACAATCAAGCTAGAAGTAAGATACTCGTCTTTCTTTATGTCTCAACAATCAAGTTGGAAGAAAGATACTAGACTGGCTTTACGTCACAACTATCAAGCTAGAAGCACAATACTAGTCACATCTCATCTCATCGTCTTGATTTACGTCACAACAATAAAGCTGGAAGCAAGATACTAGACTGGCTTTACGTCACAACTATCAAGCTAGAAGCACAATACTAGTCACATCTCATCTCATCGTCTTTCTTTACGTCACAACAATAAAGATGGAAGCAAGATACTAGACTAGATTTACGTCACAATTATCAAGCTGGAAGCACAGTACTAGTCACATCTCATCTCATCATCTTGCTTTACGTCACAACAATAAAGCTGGAAGAAAGATATTAGACTGGCTTTACATCACAACTATCAAGTTGTAAGCACAGTACTAGCCACATCTCATCTCAACACTACTCCCCCTTTTGAGGAAGGTCCTTTCGGACTATACCAAGCTTATCTTGAAAGTGCTCAAACTTTACATGAGATAGAGGCTTGGTCAACACATCGACAACATGTTCATCCGTGCTAATGTATTGGAGATTTATGGCTCCTCTCTGTACCATGTCACGGATGTAATGATATCATATATCTATGTGCTTCGACCTGTCATGGAATACGTGATTCTCTGTCATCTTTATGCAGCTCTGGTTGTCACATAGGATCGTGGTTGCTTCCATCTCTAGGTCAAATAGATCAGTCAACAACTTACGAATCCATATAGCTTCGCAACTAGCAGAACACACAACAATGTATTATGCTTTCGCTGTACTAAGAGCAATGCTGGATTGCTTCCTACTCTGCTATGAGATCATGGTTGATCCCAAACTGAAACAACATCCTGAAGTGCTCTTCCTATCAGAAACACTTTCAACCCAATTTGAATCAATGTACCCACTCAATGTGAAATCATGATCTCCATCATAAATGAGACCACAATCTAATGTACCCTTAAGTTACCTCAACACATGTTTTGCAGCTACTAGGTGAACATGTCTAGGTTCTACCAGAAACTAACTCAAGGTGTTCACGACAAAAAAATATCTAGTCTGGTGTTCATCAGGTACATCAATGATCCAATGATTTGTCTATACAATGTGGCATCAATCAATTCTGACGAAGTGTCGACCAACAAATTTAGCTTCGTTTCCATGGGTGTATTCATGGACTTGCACTCTAACATGTCGAATCTCTTCAATATTTCAATTGCATACTTCCCTTGGTTAAGGAAGATCCTCTCTGGACTTTTCCATACCTCAAGACCTAAGAAATAATGCATTAGGCCAAGGTATTTCATCTCAAATTTTGAGGCGAGCCTCTTCTTACATTCAGTGATGAGATTTTCTTCTCTAGTTAAGAATAAGTCATATTCATACGACAATAATATCATTGGCTCATCATTCATAACCTTGAAGTAAAGGTTAGAGTCTGCTTTACTCTTGGTAAAGCCCAAGCTTGTCATGAAACTTTCTATTCGGCCATACCAATCTCTAGGAGCTTGCTTCAATCCATACAGAGACTTCTTCAGCTTGCAGACATGAGACTTACTGTCTTCAACTTCAAATCCTTGAGGTTGCTCTATATACACTTCTTCTTCGATGACACCTTTTAGGAAAGTTGTCTTTACGTCCATCTGGTGTAACTTCCACTTCATCTTAGCTGCAAGGGCTATGATGGTTCTGATCGAAGTGTATCTGGATACAAGAGCGAATGTCTCTTTATAGTCAATGCCTTCCTTTTGAGAAAAGCCACGAGCGACAAATCTTGCTTTATACTTCTCAATACTTCCATCAACAACATGTTTTATTTTGAAGAGCCATTTGGAAGATACCACATCCTTGCTCTTCGGTCTGGGAACTATTTCCCATACATCATTCTTTATTATGGATTGGTATTCTTTTGTCATGGCATTTGACCATTCTTTCTTCTGAATGGATTCTTCAAAGCAAGTAGGCTCTTTCTCTAGGAGATCACATATCAAAKCCATCTAACTCAAGAATGGCTTAGGTCTCTTCACCTATCTCGTGGTTCCTTTGGGAACACCATACTTCTCTCCATCTTGAATAAACTCCCTAGCCCAAGTAGGCTTTCTCTTATGGGAGATCGTCATCTGGGGAGGTTCTTGAAATTCTGCCACGTCATGATCTTCTATAATTTCCTCATCAGGGGAAGTTATGACTTCCCTCACTGGTTCTGCAGCTCTGGGAATCTCCCTCACTGATTCTACAACTCTAGGGATTACAGGTTCCTCTTCATATACTTCTTCAAGCTGTCATATTCTTGATTGCTTGAGTTCTACATCTTCATCAAAGGTCACATCCCTATTGATCTCAATGTGATGGTGACCTGGTATATAAATCTTGAAGGCCTTGGAGACATCACAATATCCCACAAATATTCCCTTCTTTCCTGAGGGTTCCATCTTGTTTCTCTTCTCTTTTGGAATATGTATAAATACTAGGCAGCCAAATATTTTGAGATGGCTTACCTCTGGCTTCTTTTCGGTGAACATCTCTTCTGGGGTCTTGAACCCAAGTGCACTATGCGACAATCAGGTTTGTACATATACGATTGTCATTGCTGCTTCTGCCCATAAGCACATTGGAAGATATTGATCATGGATCATGGTCTTCACAACTTCCATTATTGTTTTGTTCTTTCTTTCTGCTACACCATTTTGTTGAGGATTATAGGGAGTGGTGAGCTTCCTCTTGATCCCAACATCTTTGTAGAAGTTCACAAAATCTTTTGAGGTGTATTCTCCTCCATTATCTGACCTGAGTATCTTGATATTTCTTTCAGAAATATTCTCTATCAAGGCTTTGAATTCCTTGAATTTGTTGAACACTTCATCTTTATATTTCAAAAAATACACCCAGGTCTTATGAGAATAATCATCAATAAATGATACACAATATACATACCCACTGATGGAGGATGATGGCATTGAGCCACACACATCTGAATGAATGAGTTCTAGGACTCCTTCTTCTTTGTTGTCTCTCTTCGGAAAAGGGTTCTTGATGTTCTTCCCTTGTGCACATCCATTTCACACGCCTTCATGGTCAACCTTGAGTTATGGTAGACCTGTGACTGCTTTTCATACGTATGGTAATTCCTTGTAGTTGATGTGGGATAATCTTCTATGCCAAAGTTCACATGGATTCTCAATGGCGTGGGTCATCGCAACTTCTGAGTGACCCATTATCTTTATACAAGCCACCTTCTTCTTTTCCAATGATGATTGCTTCTTTTATGGTTTCTCCTTTAGTACGTTGCCTTCTGCAACCTTCACTATAGCTTCCTCAGGGTTAATACATGTGACCTGGAACAAGGTCAACAAAACAACAAGCAAGAGTAATATCCTTTTGATAATATAAAGCAATAGCACGAATAATCATCACAATAGCTCCTTTAGAGCTATCACTTGTAACTTGTCTGAAGAAAAGATTAAAGGTAAGGAATACAATAAGAAAATGAGGTCAAAACACTCATAGTGTTGCAATCAAACATTCCTCCATGGCAACCTGGAACTAACACATGAGGTTTCTCCTGGGACCTAGACCCTTGTCCTCACGAATGAGTGCTTTCTTTTCTTCCAAGTCTCCTTCACTCAAGATGACGAGTGATTTATTCAACTTGTCTTATGTAATGAGACAATACGCTATCTTGACAGAAGGTTGGGTTAGAGGATAAGATTTATGATCTCAACTTTTAATGATCAAAGGTTAGAATGATGGTCATAGCTACAACATGCAACATTGGTCAAAATAATGTCATAACAAATAGATGCATATCAGAATAATCACACCTGGGTTGCATCATTCCTATGAATGTGTTGGATCTTGAGATCCTTCTGGATCTATGGAAAGAGATCCCTTCTCCTACAAATACCCTTTAAAGATTAACTATTTAAACATGTGTGAGTACATACCTCTGACGACATTTGCAGGTAGAGGCACCATCTGGTAGCAATGGTAATGATCACCAACTCTTAAGGGCTTCAAGGGTGACTACAATTGGTATTACAACTGCAACTGCAACTTATACTGCAACTGAAATTGATACTGCAACTGGTTCTAAGACTGCAACTACAATTGCAACTTAGGGTTTTATGAGGAAACCCTAATTTTTCAAACTTCAAATTTTGAAATTCTGATCTAGGGGATAGATGCTTTGGGCTGAGGTGAGTAAGCTGGTGCAGTCAGATTTATGAAAATCAAAATTTTACCCCTCCAAACTTGATCTGCGGATTTCTGGACTGGTGCTTCTAGTTTTCTGGTACTTCTGGTACTTTGGTACTTTTGGTACTTCTGGTACTCTAATTTTCCATTTTTTTGGTACTTTGTGAAACTAGGGTTTCACTTTCCAGGAGATATAGCCACTGAAAAGTTGCGCTAAGGATGCCAAAGTGATCCTTGAGGAAGGGCACACTTTTCTAGATGGTTTTACGGCTGAAATACTTCACCAACAAAAATCCCTAATTTGCATGTATGATCACAGTGACATTTTTCACTTTCTCTTGTGAAATATGCTCTCTTCAGCTTAGCTCTGATACAATGTTAAGTTTTAAGCTATTATTAGAGTTCTTTGCATTTCACTAGATAACAATAACATAAGATAGGATCACTGAGAAATACACAATCACAATAAACACATCATTTATCCTGGGAAACCCTCATGGGGGAGAAAACCCATCAAAAAATCCTTATTATAGATAGCCAATACAATGCCAAGAGATCACTCAAACAAATACAGAAAGTCCTCTCCCAAGAATGCACCTCTCTCTCTCTCTCTCTCTCTCTCTCTCTCCTCCAACTGCATCTCCGAAACTTGATCCTCAATGAACAAGTGAGTGTGTTTCTAACTGAGGTGCTAGCCTCCTTATTTATACAACTCTGGCACGTGTGGAGGTGTCTCTTCACTGGTAGGGCCGACTTATTCTTCTGGGTGGTTATAACCACCTTTGATATATTCTAGGGCCAAATTCTTATTCTACCTATTACAATTATGTTTTGACCAATCCACAAAAGGGGATTTGGTATTTTACAATAGCCGACATGATCAATCCGGAATGGGGAGTGATCCAATGAATAATATATCAATAATAATTAGAATACACTTTGCAGTTACAATATTTCAACACTATTTGTCTTTGTTGTAAAATTATTGGTCATGAGGTTGGTGATTGTCCAAAGATGATTGCTAAAGTTGAAAGGATGAACATGAGACAAGAAAACTATGAAGGAGGTCAAGAGAATAAGATCATGTTAGAGAATCATCAATAGAAAGAATAAAAGAAAGTTCAGACTACATTAGTATAGTTGAAAGAAATGATGGCTGATCACAAAGATGCCATCTTAGCAGAGATTCTGAAAGTAAAACATCACATAAGTGCAAGAATAGAAGACTTCGACATAGATTGTGTCTTGGATGAGGAAACACAAGTGAATATTATGACAAATAAACTTGGGAAATTTTGGGGAAGCCTACTGTGGTACCTTCATTAGGAAGAATAGGCTTGTTTAAATGAAAGATGATAACACTATGTGGAAGAATTACTAAAGTACCTATTATTGTTCATGGAACATCCACTGAAGATGAATTTAAAGTCATTAAGTTTGTTGAGAAAAATGCCCCTTTCCCAATCTTGTTAGGAAAGACTTGGATCGAAAAGGATCAGATTAGAAGGAAATCAGAGGAAGAAGCTACAGAAAAGAAAAAACAAGAACTAAGGGATTTCATAGCTAGAAAAATAGACTGACTAATAGAAGAACGAGAAGATAAGTCGAAGCAATAGAAGGAAAGAGTATTAGCTAGCAAGATTGAAATAATGCAAGAAGGTTTGAAGGACCTATCCATGCAAGACAGATGTATATCCACCCAGAAAGTAGTAAGAAAAGGGATATTAACTTTGGACCCATCGAGAGCACATCAACGATGTGAAATCACTACGCTAGGAGAAGATAAGAATAAAAATGGAAAGATGATTCCAAAAGCAGTTAGAGAAACTCAGATCACAAGAAAGAAGGCAAGGAAGCTTAGTAAAAAGAAATCCAAGTTAGAGAAGCTACAGGAAGTTACAGAGAACAAATGGAAGACTTCGCAGGAGGCAGGTTTGCAGGATTTAAACCTTGTTGGAACAACAAAACCACGCAAAATGGGACTTCCTCTTGGAGAAGCTATATGATCGTTGAAGGTGCCCCGACCGTTAGAACAATGCTCCAGAATGACTAGGAAACACATTTATGAGATTTTGGACGTTGAGACCATGCCATAATGAACATATTCTCATTGATGGAAGCAACCCTGCCCATTGGAGGAATCTGTTACGACGCTCGCTTACTTAACCCATTGGTCGCTGCACCGGGACCACTTTTTTCCACTCATGATTAACTGAGTTATAAGAGAACTGATTTTGCGTCAAACTATGATTTCAGAAGCTAGACATCACCATCTGTTTGTCTACCCCACCTGCCCGTTCGCCTACCCCGACCTACCTGTTTAAAAGTGAGAATGTCGGGCGAATGCACCGAGTTAGAAAAGTCCATCGAGGAGGTTCTTAAGAAGTTTATGGATGATAAAGCTATGTATGAAGGAGTACAAGTGTCTTCAACCAGGGGGTTGGAAGCTTCCCCTTCAACGTGATGACGTTCGGGCCGTACCAACCTTGCGACTAAGCAACGAAGTAAGCATCGCGATAATCTGGCTAATGCGAAGAAGATCCCATCGATCTTACAAGATTATATCTCACCTTTGGCTAGAGCGATTAACTACGACAACATCCTACGAGACTTAGAGTACACTTTGATCATCGCGTACATATCGAAAGGAATATGCGTAGTTGGGAGTCAACTGGGATATATTCCACTACTGAAGAACATCGACTTAAACCTTGGAGATAGAAAGAACTACGCTATTCTAGTGCCCCACAAATACTTGACGAAGACAACTAGGAAGAATCCTCGCATTGTCTCCTAGCCTTGGATTAATGAGCTGGCACAATCCACTATGCTCAACGTGACGAAGATTCCCCATTTTGACCGACACCAAGAGGTTAACGCTTGTGTTAAACTCCTCCTGTCGTGCTACCATGGTAGATACCTGTGGCTCGACCGATGGATTACTATGGATCCGACGCTGATCCACCTGATTACATGATTAAGGATGAAGGGACTCGACCCTCAACAATTTTACCCAGGAAAGGCCTCAGACCGCTCTCTGGCACAACACATCATGGAATCATATGGCGAAGTTGAAAAGGGAAAGTAAGGATACAAGGTAGCCTCTATCCAGGATGGCGCAATGTGCCTCACTTGCCAACTCATAGCTGACAAGATCGTAATAAAGAACTGCCCGACGCAGGTCACCAGATTCGTGGTGGACCTCGCAGGAAAATGTGTGGAGGGAATTCAAATGAATTGGGCAAGTTACCTCGTCAATGAGCTTGAGAAAGACTATCGCAAAGCTCAGGATCAAGGATATGAGTTCCACTTTAGATGGCTTCTCGTATTGATTGCATTTGTCGCTTGGAAAATGCCAGAAGGAGCCACCTTCACGAAGATAGAACAATCGGAGCCATTGGCCACTAGGTTTTCTACCTTGTGGTACACCAACGACATGTCGAAGCAATGGCAGTCGAACGTTGTGTTCCATGCCTATTATCATCAACTGAAGGTTTCCATTGAAGTGTTTCCATGCATGATACTGTGCACCTTGCACCAGTACCATCCTTTTGCGAAGTTTTACACAGATCGACATTTTATATATATCACTGCACACAGAGATGAGATAAAGGAAGAGTTGCAATCATATTATAAGATGATAGATGAGAACATGGAGCAGATCACTAAGGAATGGACGAAGGAGTTCCTTGTACCGGTCGATGATGCAAAACTCTCTGACCCCAACATCATAGGAAGTCCCTTGGTCACCTGGGTTGAGCATGCTGGACAGTCCAATGTGAAGAAGAAAAAGGAAAAAGGAGGAAGTTCATAATATAGAGACTGATGAGGAGGACAATGCCACGGAAGGAAAGGGATCTGGCTCACTGGGAGGAGGAGACAAAGTAAATGGACAAGGAGGAGGGGATGAACTAGAAAAAAAAGGAGAAGGCAAAGCTACACCACCAAAAGATCCCCCTATTGAAACACCACAGAAGAGGAAGGTTTCTCTATAGAAACCTTCAGCAAGAAAGAAGACTAACGCCAGTAAGACCTAGCTAGAGGCCACACTCACAGAGGATGACATCGGTCTAGTTCATGGAGCGATGGAGGATGCGTTCGAAGATCTCTTACAGAGATATGGAGCAAAGTAGGAAGAGTTGTATGAAAGGTTCAAGAAGGAGCTGAAGGAAATACATCAAGCCATTCATTTGATCCACGCAGTACCTACTACGCCTTCCTCATCACAGGTTTCCGAATTGGGGGATGAGCCAACCCAATTGAGAATATTAGCATATGAAATAGAGGTTTGTCTTCAGAAAGTACAAGAAGAAAAGGAGAAGGCTACAGAAGCCTTGAAGAAAGAGAAAGAGGAAGTCTTAGAGAAACTATGAGTTGCGCGGTACTGTGTAACTGCCTACGAAAATGAGAAATATGAGTTTCGAGCGATGCTCAAGGAGGACAAAGCAAAGATACAAAGAGAAAAGGACCAGTTGCTCGGAGAGAATACTATGATCAAAGAAGCGGTGAATAAATCACTTCGCTCTGTTCCAGGATTGGCACATTAGGAACATGCTTCAATCAAGGTTCAAGTGGTGAAGCTCGCTGAGACCATCCAACAGCTTCAAGTGAGGATAATAGAGTTGGATATCGAAGCAGTACCGAGCACTCTACAGGAGGTGCGCAATCAGAGGGAAGAAGTCACTAAGAACACAGTTGGAAGAATTAGAGCCTTCGCCTTAGAATGAAAACAACTGAGTGATGGAAGTGCACATACTTATGAACTCCTCACAGAAGATCCAGAGCTGAAGCAACTGGAATCACATCTACAGGAGGCACATCAACATGCCTTCTCTGTGCAGCCGAAAATGAAGTTACTCACTGTAGTTGAGAGAATGAAAATATCACAAGAGAAGCACGCAGTCCAACAACATGTTACTTCCATCCAGAGAAGAGTAATGGAGGTCACACAGAAGCTGCAACCAGTGCAGGATGAAGCCTGCAAAGTATTTGAAGAAATCGAAGGACAAGGCTCACAAATGGACCAAGTGGTCACATCAGTCGAACAATTCCTAGAAGGGCTTGTTACAACACAGATGATCCAGGAGCTCGTGGAGCAGGAGGCTCAAGTGAAGCAGCATGTTGAGGCAACTCAAGTGAAGATCAAAGCCTTCAAAGTGACATTTCCCAGATCTAAGTGACTCAGGATGAGTCATAGGTGAGTGTTGGGGGCCTGTTGGCCCTCGACCAAGTTTTGAGAAAATCTTGGTAAGGTTTGACCACTTTTTGGACTTCGACGCAGTGATCGAGGATGGAGTGCCCAGGTGGAGCTGAGATTGCGGATCTCGCTCATTTTGTGGGATTTATAAGGGGGTTTTGTAATGGGTTATGGGATGTCAACCCATGGGTTTACCCATGTTTAGGCCTTCTTGTAAGGAATTGTAAAAGTACAAATAAATAAGAATGTATGATAGGAAGAGAGACTTAAAAAGAGAATTCAATAGCTTGAAAGGATAAGTTCAAGTAGTTTTGGGTTTCTTATTGCAACATAATGTATATGTAAGGCTTTGTTCTTGATAGAGAAGAGGGATTTGTGTTGTGACCTAGTTTTTGGAAGGAGGATCTTATGCTCAATGCGCAAATCTCCTGACCTCTGCAAAGCTTAGCTCTGTGGCTTAGTGCACAGGAGCAGATGAATGCAATAGATTTCGAAGAATAATAAATAAGATGAAGCAATTGGTGAACGTAGCCCCACACTAGGGTGAACCACGTATATCTTGTGTCTTTTGTTGGCTTTGTGCTATGTGGTTTATGCTATGATTATGCTCGATAATTTTCTTATTATGTTTGTTAGATAGATCTGACATTGGTTAGTGCTTTACTGGTGATGTATGAATGAATGCTAGATCTGACTCATTGCTATGTGCTAAGTAGTTGAAGTACTTAATATTTATTGTTATTGTTTCAATCCATCGTAGGATTTTGTTATGTGATGTTAATGAAGCTAATGAGTTAATGAATATCATCTTGTAGGGTTATTAGAATAATCTGTGAAGTGTTGTCATGACAGATATGTGTCCCAACTTGGTTACACACGCCTGAGTCATGTAACCCCCCCTGCTTATACCTCAAGTGAGACTTTGCCTACTTCGTAGGGGTTGCCAAAAGGGCCGATAGTTAGGGTTTTGTTGATGTGTTGTTGAAGCGTTGAACCCTGTGTTTGCCCCTGTGCCAACAAAAACCTAATCTTACATGGACTATATTTTCGAATGTATAGAAAAACAAAAACTGGAATTTTGACCACCTGTACTATGACATGTCTCCTCTGTCTCCACAAAATTTCACTATCTAGCACGTCCCCAAACAAATGTTATAGGGAAAATCTCAATATGACTTGTTTAAAATTGAATTAAGGATGAGTAAAAAACCCTATCTTCTGTAGGATATATATATGAAAGTGTGACGATCCAAAACCTAGATTTTTTACCAAAGGTATTGTGATATGTATCCTAAATAACCTTCAAATTTTTCTATCTGAAGCATCCCATAAAACAAATTATACAACAATTCCGAGATGACTCACTTGAAGTAGAAAAACCCTAGGATCGATGCTTTGATACCAAATATTATAATCCAACACCTTAAAAATGATAAAAAGTGAATGAATACAGTCCACTTCAAGGGGGAAAATTCATTTTACAATATATCCAATTCAAAATACAAGATGAGATATAATAACATGATCCTAAGACTAGGTCTCCTTAGTATATATATATGTAGGAGACAAAACATACAATTATAATGAAAGGGTACAATGAAGAGTTCTAGCCTACAAACAAATATAGCACTAGAAATGTAATTATTCAATATCTAGTGCATAATAAGGGGAATTATATATAACATGGGCCTTTGTCTAGGGATTAACAAATTCCCACAGAAACCGTCATATAATCATCAATATAATTCTAGCTACCACTTATGGTTTATATATGATATCTTCGAGAGTAAACAACTATTTTTTTTTTTATGTATTGTTGTTTTATTATATATATAATGTTATTTATGATTCCCTTCCAAAAAAATTAACCATTTGTTTAATTATTACAATATTTACTTAATTAAAAGCATAGGGTAATATTGGAAAAATTCTCAATGGCATATTCATTGGGATTCATATTAATATCATTTGAAATGTTAAATATTTTCCAAAAAAAATATAAAGGGCCAGATGGAAAGCCATTGATCTATTTGAAATATTAATTGGTAGCTTTGAAAAGGTTCAGTCTCAATTCCAAATCCATTGAGATTATTTTAAATATCATTGGAAGCCTTTTAATTCCTCTTGATGACATCTTTTATTTCTTCCCAATGATAATTTTTAAAACCCATCAATGGTATCTTTGGATTTGTCCAGATGGAATCTTTTGTTTTACCTTGATGGTAATCTTGGAAAAGTGCTTGATGGCTTAGTTATGGGTTTCTTATAAATATCATTTGAAATGTTTAATATTTTCTCGATAGCTTTTAATCCGATTGTTTTCAAAGTCAAATTGCACATTTAGCTTGCCATTGAGTTGTTTTCAAAGTCAAATTGCACATTTAAAAATGTGAGATGGTTTTTCCATCGCCCATATAAATCATTCAAAATATTTTATTTCCTCATAACGACATAGACAAAATTCATTTCCCTGTTTTATTTTTGTTAATAACTCACAAGATTGAAATTACCCATGAATTTGATCCCCTTTTCATAACTACATTAAGGATCCTAAAAATGTACAACTAATCACCTACCCATCATTATTTCTCAAATTCAAAAATTTAAAAACATGATCATTCCATGGATCCAAGTATACAACAAAGGAACCCATGGAGAATGGTAATCAAATTGAATATATTTGCTAGTGACAATAACTTCATCTAAGCCTTGTGTTGGCAAATGTTTAACAAGTAGCGTATGCTTGTCATTGATGGCAAGCACAACGGTGAAGATGGCAGGATCAGAGTGTGCATCGATGGAAAAACAGGAACAACGTAAGCTCAGGAGGAATTAGCGCAGAGTCGAATGCAGTGCGTAGGTGTGCACCAGGGATGAGGTTAACTCATGACTAAAGCTCAAGGGATATAGTGTACTTAGGATCACAGGCGAATCAAAGGTCGAGGCCTTTGACACTTAGAAATTATTCCAAGTAAGAAGGATGTGTAAGCTTGGAGGAGAAGCGTCGGTGATCGTTGGATCCCATCCTGAATTCCCGATGGTCGTCAGATCTGAATAAAGACAAGAAGAGCGCGTTGAAGAGGAGGATATATATCAGGAGTCATATCTGAGCGCAGGGTCCGACCACTGATAGATTGAGAAAAACCTGCACGATCTTTAAAAGTGCAAGGAGTAGAGGGCTCACAAATCCCGAAAGCAGGAGAACCGTCCATCTCAGGGGATTATGTGGACCGTTGATCCAACTCCCTGTCAGAGTTTCGGGGATTGAGAGTTGGAGATGACAAGTAATATCATCCACAGAAATCTTGATTTCGCGATATGCAAAATCGCAATGTAATCTGAGCCGTCAAATCAAGATCACATCTGGACCGTCGATCCGATTCACGTCAGCAAACCACATCAGCTAGGAACACGTGGCACAACCAGGTAATGACAAGTGTCAGACTGATTCAACATGCCAAGCACATGTAAGTCATGAATCAGGGTGACACGTGGCAGTTATTTAATACATGTGATGCCAGCAGACTTACACCATGTCGGAGTTTCAAGGATCGTGTGTTGGAGATGTCAAAGAAACAATGCAACAGGAATCCCGATTTCGTGATATGCAAAATCACGACTTAAATCGCAGCTGTTGAATCAAGATCAAATCTGGACCGTTGATTTGAGTCCATGTCGGAGTTTCGAGGATCGAGTGTTGAAGTTGTCAAAGAACATTCACCACAGGAATCCCGATTTTGGTATATGTGAAATCGCGATGTAATCTGAGCCGTCAGATTAAGGTTGAATCTGGACCATTGATTCCAGTCCTTGTCGAAGTTTCGGGGATCGAGAGTTGGACATGTCAAAGATTATTGACATCAGGAATCCTGATATCACGATATGTGAAATCACGATGTAATCTGAACCGTCAGATCAAGTGTTGATCGGAGGGCTACTGATGCACGACACAGTGAAATTGCCAGAAACCATTGATGGCGTCTACTAGAGAATTCGAATAGACCCCTATGTGATCACCAGAGGAGATGAAGAGTCTCCAAGATTCATCCAAGTGAAGGAACACTATTCTTAGAAGGGATTGATAGATGGATGAGAGTGGAAGCCTGTAACTGAAACAGAGAAGGTGAGCTCGACTGTCACAAAGAAGACGAAGAGTCTCAACTGCTAGAGAGGCTGAGGAATCTCAGCATAACACTCAGTGATGTCGAACGCACGTTTGAACTGCCAGAGAAGTCAAAGAGTCGTGATGATGATCACGCAGAGCACTTGAGATGTGGAGGAGATTGGCGCGGTATGAGCATGGATAGGAATGGTGAATATTGCATGCACAAGATGCATAGATGCTATATATACACGGTACAGAGAAGAGATGGGGTTGTTTTTGCTATTGGAGTTTGTTGGGGTTGTTGTTGGTGAAGGTGATTCATGTGTGGAGAAGGAGGAGAGTGCAGTAGTTGAATAACACAGTAGAGGAACTGTGCAGTGAATGGACATGGTGCACACAACATAAACAGTAGAAGAACAGACAACGCAAGTGATGTGTGCAGAAAGGCAATGAGGCAGACAGAGCAACGAAATGCAGCAGAATAGTGATGAGTCCGGTAAGCCATTGTTGAACATCATATCACTGTAATAAGTTTCAGTAGCAAAGATTTATATTTCAGGGTGGTTGGGAGGAGCTAGGGAGGATTGGTGTCCTCAAAGGTTCAAGTGGGTGCTTGAACACAGGGAGTTGGTGCTTCC
>ML828522.1:10474-61948 GCA_009831015.1 Picea engelmannii | reverse complement strand
TTGACATTGATGTCAAAGGGGGAGAAAAGAATTCGGGTGCCTTAGTTGCCATCAATGCCAAAGGGGGAGATTGTTGGAAAATGTTTAACATGTAGCGTATGCTTGTCATTGATGGCAAGTACAACAGTGAAGATGACAAGATCTGAGTGTGCATCGATGGAAAAACAGGAACAACGTAAGCTTAGGAGGAATTAGCGCAGAGTCGAATGCAATGCGTAGGTGTGCACCAGGGATGAGGTTAACTCATGACTAAATCTCAAGGGAGATAGCGTACTTAGGATCACAGGCGGATCAAAGGTCGAGGCCTTTGACACTTAGAAATTCTTCCAAGTAAGAAGGATGTGTAAGCTTGGAGGAGAAGTGTCGATGATTGTTGGATCCCATCTCGAATTCCCGATGGTCGTCAGATCTGAATAAAGACAAGAAGAGCGCGTTGAAGAGGAGGATAGATCTCAGGCATCAGATATGAGCGTAGGGTCTGACCACCGTTGGATCGAAGAAAAACTGCACGATCTTTAAAAGTGCAAGGAGTAGAGGGCTCACAAATCCCGAAAGCAGGAGAACCATCCATCTCAGGGGATTATGTGGACCGTTGATCCGAATCCCTGTTGGATTTTCGGGGATCGAGAGTTGGAGATGACAAGTAATATCATCCACAAAAATCTTGATTTTGCGATATGCAAAATCGCGACGTAATTTGAGCCGTCAAATCAAGATCACATCTGGACCATCGATCCGACTCACATTAGCAAACCACGTCAGCTAGGAACATGTGGCACAACCAGGTAATGACAAGTGTCAGACTGATTCAACATGCCAAGCACATGTAAGTCATGAATCAGGGTGACACGTGGAAGTTATTTAACACATGTGA
Source organism: Picea engelmannii (assembly GCA_009831015.1). NCBI lineage: Eukaryota > Viridiplantae > Streptophyta > Pinopsida > Pinales > Pinaceae > Picea > Picea engelmannii. Next base: position 61,074 of record ML828522.1, on the reverse strand, counting down.
AGCCAGTAGACTTACACCATGTCGGAGTTTCGAGGATCGTGTGTTGGAGATGTCAAAGAAACAATGCAACAGGAATCTCGATTTCGCAATATGCAAAATCGTGACTTAAATCGCAGTCGTTGAATCAAGATCAAATCTGGACCGTTGATTCGAGTCCATGTCGGAGTTTCGAGGATCGAGTGTTGAAGTTGTCAAAGAACATTCACCACAAGAATCCCAATTTCGCGATATGTGAAATCGCGATGTAATCTGAGCCATCAGATTAAGATTGAATATGGACCATTGATTCCAGTCCTTGTTGAAGTTTCGGGGATCGGGAGTTGGACATGTCAAATATTATTGACATTAGGAATCCCGATATCGTGATATGTGAAATCGCGATGTAATCTGAACCGTCAGATCAAGTGTTTATCGGAGGGCTACTGATGCACGACAGAGTGAAACTGCCAGAAACCTTTGATGACGTCTTCTAGAGAATTCAAAGAGACCCCTGTGTGATCACCAAAGGAGATGAAGAGTCTCCAAGCTTCATCCAAGTGAAGGAAGACTATTCTTAGAAGGGATTGACAGATGGATGAGCGTGGAAGCCTGTAACTGAAACAGAGAAGGTGAGATCGACTGTCACAGAGAAGACAAAGAGTCTCAACTGCCAGAGAGGCTGAGGAATATCATCATAACACCCAGTGATTCCGAACGCGCGTTTGAACTGCCAGAGAAGTCAAAGAGTCACGATGATGATCACGCAGAGCACTTGAGATGTGGAGGAGATTGGTGCGGTATGAGCATGCATAGGAATGGAAAATATTGCATGCACAAGATGGACAGAAGCTATATATACACGGTACAGAGAAGAGATGGGGTTGTTTTTTCTATTGGATTTTGTTGGGGTTGTTGTTGGTGAAGGTGATTCATGTGTGGAGAAGGAGGAGAGTGCAGTAGCTGAATAGCACAGAAGAGGAACTGTACAGTGAATGGACATGGCGCACAGAGCATAAACAACGGAAGAACAAAAAATGCAAGTGATGTGTGCAGAAAGGCAATGAGGCAGAAAGAGCAACGAAATGCAGTAGAATAGTGATGAGTCTGGTAAGTCATTGTTGAACATCATATCACTGTAATAAGTTTCAGTAGAAAAGATTTATATTTCAGGGTGGTTGGAAGGAGCTAGGGAGGACTGGTGTCCTCAAAGGTTCAAGTGGGTGCTTGAACACAGGGAGTTGGTGCTTCCTTATAGTTGATGCTATAGAAACCAGGGAGTTGGTGCTTCCTTCTAGTTGGTGCTAGAGAAACCAGGGAGTTGGTGCTTCCTTCTAGTTGGTGCTAGAGAAACCAGGGAGTTGGTGCTTCCTTCTAGTGGGTGCTAGAGAAAACAGAGAGTTGGTGCTCTCAGCAAGTTGCAGCTTGCAAAACTGAGGTTGTAGCCTCATTATGAGTTGGTTCTCATATGTATGATACTGTAAAGAATGTAACTATTAATTATCATATAAAGAAAAAAAGGTTTTTACCCTGCATGGGTTTCCTCGGGAAATATTTGTCTCTGTGTTTCTCATATATGTGAATGATGTTGAAAGTGCCATTGTTTATTTCCCTGCATTATTGTGATCATCATTCAGTGTCTCTACAAAGATTTTAAAAGAACCATAATTGTTTAAGCACGGTAACAACTGATTCATCCCCCCCCTCTCAGTTGTCCAACACCTTGCATCTCAAAATTGTTCCTTTATGTTGTTCCTATAAGAATTGAATAATAAATAGTTAATAAGCATTAACATAAATAAATTTTGTGCAATAAAACATCATCATTTTCCTATTTACCCTTTCTTTTGCATCATCCTTGATCTACTTAACAAGAAGTATCATTAAACACGTGCAACATTGGCACGATACCATTTGATGTGCCATTTGTTCCACCTATGTAAATATTTTTTGAACCAATATTATGGATTCAAACTCCAATACTTCATGTTGATTTTCTATTCATGGCACACTCTTGGAGTGCATCATATATTGTTATCTTTTGGGTTACTCTCGAAGTGTTTACACCATGTTTGGGGGTGCTTCATGAGATTTGGGTTACATGGTGCCTGGTTATCCCTTGGAGGGTTCATGATGGATTTACACATGAGAGATGGCTTGTGATGGCTTTACACATTTGAGATAACTTACTCAGTGGTTTCTTAACATCAATTTGGTTCTTGCATGATATTCTTCCCTAGGGAATTGGAGATCTCTTGATAGCTTGGGTGACATTATACATGATCTCCACATGGAGAAGGTTTCTTTCTTGGAGAATTACTACCTAGGAATAGGAGTGGTTTTCATATTGAAGGAGGGAATTGGGCACTATAAAACACATGGTAGATTGGATTCTTGTATGGAGTCTTAGAGTTGGATCGGGGATGTCTAGGTTGTCACAATGTTCATGCATTGAGAGTGGAACTAGTGGAGTGCATGGATTATGAGGATTGATGGAGTCTTTGGAGGATTGTAGGAATAGCATTGGACACACCTCATGGAGTTCCCTTACATTTGCATCCTTTATTATGAATGACATCACCTTAGAGATTGACATGCATAATATGAGAACATGCACATAGCCACATGCTCTTAGAAAAATAATAAACTCACAAATTGACACAAGATATACATGGTAACACATTCAATGGGAATGATCCATGGAGAAAATATTTAGTGCTAAATTATTTCTCTCCACATTCTTCTTCATGTACAATGAGGACCCAAGTCCTATATTTAGAGAGTATATGCTTGCATGCAAACTACATGCTCAATACTCTTTTAGTGTTCGCTAAGATAGTAACTCAAAGATTATCCAAGTCAATATTAATTAAACTTGGGGTTTTTCCATCCAATGGATAATTACAATTCATTTATTGTGCATAAGTTATTTATTTTCTTATTCATAATTAATTAAATATTAATTAGAATTGTGCACATAATTATACACTAGTATCCCCCCGTAAGATTGGATTGGAGTTGACAGTAAGGAAGGAGGATGTACAAGATATCGCCCCTAAATACAAATTCCTTCACTCGTATCAAGGATGAAAGATGAAGGAACTTGTCTTTGGTGAGTGGCTTCATGAAAATATATATGACCTAATATTCTAAATGAAAAATTGCAAGTCAATGAATTGATCATGAAGGAGCTATCATATGTGTTGCATGTGGACCTCAATGTGTTTGGTATGATGGTGCTCAACTATATTGCAAGAAATGTGGATGACACTTTGACTATCAAACCAAATATTTATAGGTAGATCTTGAGTAAAACCAAACTCTATGAGAAATTGTTGAATTAAAAAATCTTCTTGATTGACATTGGAAACACCTTGGTACTCTACTTCTATAGAAGAAAGAACAATTTCATGCTACCTTTTGTTCGACCAAGTGATAGGACATAACATAGACCAAGGATGAGAAGTATACTTTCGATCATAAACATCACCTTTCCAATTTGAATCTATGAATCCCAATAAAGAAGAATAGCTCCCTAAAGTACACTCAATGCCAATTGATAAGTACCCTTGATTTAGAGAAGGATATTATTTTTTTTATCTTCCAATGAATCTCATGACGATATTTCATGAAGCGAGACACTAAACCAACACCAAAGAAAAGTTTTGGTTCAGTATGGGTCAAGTAAGACCGAATTCCTACCATATACAAAGTGGGATCAACCTTAGGAGTTGAATATTTCATAGAAATTTTGACACCTGACTAATAAGGAGTAGCATTAGATTTGTAGTTTTCCATGTGAAATTGATGAAGAACGTTAAGTTCATACTTAGGTTGAGGGACAAAGACTCCCTTGTCAAGTTGTTGGATTTGAATACCAGGGAAATAATGAAGGAGGCCTAATTTAGACATCTCAAACTAGTTGATAAGCATATACTTCACATGGTTGAGATGATGGAAATGAATCCAAGTGATAAGTAGGTCATTAACATATAGAACAAATATGAGGAGTTCACTATTTACATGATGAATGTAGACATTGTGATTGGATTGACACCTAGAGAAACCAAAACCAAGAAGGAAATTTTCCATCTTTTCATACCAAACTTGGATGCTTGCTTTAAACCATAAAGTGAATTCTTGAAGTGAAAAACAAGAGAGAAGTCATCCTAAGTGAAACCTAGAGGATGTTCCATGTAGATTTATTCATTCAATTCCCCATGAAGAAAGACATTATTGACACCCATATAATGTAATTCCCACCCTTAAGAAGTAGCAAGTGAAAAAACAAGACGAAATGAATCCATTTTTGCAATAAGGGAAAAAGTTTATGAGTAATTAAGACCTTCCTATGGTGAGAAACATTTTGCAACAAGGTGGGATTTAAACTTATCCACACTACCATCTATTGAAAACTTGGTTATGTAGACAAATTTGTAATGAATAAAATTGTGAACTTTAGGAAGAGGAACAAGATCCCAAGTGTCATTTTTCATTAAGGAGTCCATTTATTCTTTCATAGTTGCTTCCCATTCAAGTTAACCACTTTATTCTTTACAGGTTGAAGGATATTGTTCCTCACTATGTTGGTCCATAAGATATGAACCACCTGTACAAAATTGAGAGTGTCACCTACAAGGATTTAGTGGATCACCAAGTAAAGTACTGCAAACTTCCCTTTTTTTTGGAGCCATTTTGATAGTTGAGAAATTGGAGATGCAATATTTTCATAATGAACTATAGGAGGATAATTTGAAGGTCTCAGATTGATAAACTAAATTGTATATTGAAATACAGGAGGAGAAACTGAAGGTATTGGTTTAGGTTCATCATTTGAAGAGGAAGAACCATCATTTGAAAAATATACAAGTCTTGGAGAAGTAGAAGAAGAAGAGAGAAGTGGTAAATAAGATGTAGGCACATAGGCCAAGGAGATTTCATCAAATATAACATATCTATTAAAGATAACCTCTGAAGAGTGAGCTACAAAGAGTCAATATGTTTTACATGTTCAATATAACCAACAAATATATGTTTCTCACTTTTTGGTTTCATTGCCTTATGCTTTTCATCAAGAATATGTTCCCATGATTCACAATGGGCCACTAGGAAGTGCTCCCCACTTCCTTGGCCACTTAGGATGAGGGGGTGCTCCTTGATTAATATTTTAGTTAGTTTCAAATATTTCTATTGTAGATAGTAGTTCACTTAAACACTTTCCGCTACAAGCATTTAGTGCACTTTTAACAATTATCGTTGTAAGCATTTAGTTAGTTGTTGCAGCTTCTATTGAAATCAACTAATAAAAAGAAGGAAAACGTCACATTGCTTATAGAAGGCGATCCTCTCCCACTCAAGAAAATGTGATGGTTATTTTCTATTATAATTATTCTTCTTCATTTTCATGTATATTCTATTTTTCTCTACTCCGCACTATCCAATTTATATTCTTCATTGCGCATTTAGTTTTCTGTGTTTTTTTTCAGATTTGAATTGTAGATCAATTGGTATCAAATCCTAGATCCAAGTCATCTTCTGCTCATCCATGGAATTCAAAAGAGAGGCCATCCGAAAACGGTTTTTTCTCAGAGACAAACATCCTTCTTAGGACTTCCAGTGTGCCTTCCTCAGGGATTCTAGCATGATCATTTTTCACCATTCTACACATGCCCTCTTCAGAGTATCAAGTGCCTTCTCAGTGCCCTTGGGAGTTCCATGATTCTCAAAGCATCATCTAGTGATAGATTGACATCCGTGGTGAATGAAAATTATGTCACCGCGAAGAGAACCATCTACAAAGGATTATGCATCCATTGCCACAACTCCAATTCATGATTTAACAATGTCTCTCCAGGAGCTAGTCCGTCTGCAACAATGCATAGTTTCAACACCCATGCAACTCAATACACACTTCCAATTACCAAAAGTTTTGGGCCAAATGAATGGTGACAATGTTGACTCTTAGATTCACAGTCTTTCCACATACTTCTGTATATATCCTAAGATGGCAGAAGACGTGAATATTCAAATCGTTGGTCTACAACTTGAGGGAATTGCACAGACATGGTGGGACACTCAACTGGATAATTTTTCCTGGTTCATGGACATAGGTGACCCGACCGAGACACATACATCACACATTATGACATGGGAGGTATTTTTCCAAGCACTTAAAGACTGCTTCTATCCCCTGGGATATCAACAAAACCTCCTTGCCAAATGGTTGAAGCTTTGAAAACTTGCCCATCAGTCAATACAAAGCTACATAGAGGTATTTTTCAAGTTTCACATCCAAATACACATTTCATATCCATAAGAGGTATTGATTGTCAAATTTAATTATGGTTTATTAACAATTTTTTGTCATGAAGTTGATTTGTTTGAGTCTCCTTCCTTAGAAAATGTCTTTCTTCGGGACTTGGCCATGGAGTGTAAAGTGGCTCCTCAAATTCACTCTCCCCAAACTTGATATGGTCCTTCTAATGTTATTCCTTTACATACTGAGCATTCCTTGGTTTTCCCCGCATCCCCATCCACACCCAGAGATTCACCCTAGTGTACCTTTCATAAGACCAACTCGCATGCATCTACAGACTGTCGGGCACTTAAGAAAATTCTCAACAACCAGAATCTATTTGTAGATGTCACTCAACCATATTCCCCTAACCATCCTAAAGTAGTCTCTCTCTATAATCCTACCAAAGTGGACCCTTCTCTGATCCTGATGACCACTAACGAACTTGACATCTCTAATATACCCATGTTTATACATAGTTGTCATATTAAGCATGATTTGGCTAATATCATCTTGGACAACAGAAGCTAAAAGAACCTTGTGGCCCAGAACTTGGTCACACACCTGAACCTCCCCACCACTTCACACCTGGACCCATACTAGCTTAGTTGGGTAAAAAAGGAAGGCCCTCATCTCACTATCTCCTAGTGTTGTGAGATTACCTTTGTGATTGGCCCTTTTTGAGATATTGTGGTGTGTGATGTCTCTCCTCTTGATTGTGCCTATTTTTTACTTGGAATTCCCTACCAACATGTCTGACACGCTATCTATCATGATAAATCTCATCAATCCCACTTGAAACATGAGGGGCTCACCTATATGCTTACTTCTTCTGCTCTTAAATCCACCCAACCTATTACTAACCACATGACCATTAATCAAGTCAGTTTGAACCACTGTGTCTCTTTGTGCTTAGTTTTCCCCATTAACCCACAGATGAAATAACCTTGTACCTCCTTCCATGGATCCCCCACTCCAAGAATTTGTATATTTCTTCACACAACCCACATAATTGCCCCCATCTCACTCTATTGAGATCACACTTGATCTAATTCTTGGTGCTTCTTTTCTCGACACCCTATCCTATCACATCACTCCTCGAGAGGCCATTCAGATAGAACACCCAATTGGTCAAATTTTGAACTTAGGCCATATTCCACCTTCATTATATCCATGTGCATCCCCCACATTTGTTATACAAGACAAGGATGATTTAGAATGGACCCTAATTACCCACTACCATGCCCTTAATAAATCTAATGTTAAAACCAACTACCTCCTACCCTAGATTGATGAATTGTTGGACCACTTACAAGGGGATTATTCCTTCACATAGATGGATTTAACAGTTGGCTACCATCAAGTTCGCATGAATGCAACGAGTCATTTGGTTAAATGTGTGATCATTTATCTTGATGATATCTTGGTTTTCAGTAAGTCTTGGGCAGACCATCTTCAACATGTCTGCAACATCCTCAAGCTACTGTAGGGACATATCCTTTAGGTAAATAAATCTCATGTGGGACACACATCAGTTTCAAATTTGGGACTCATACTAGACACAACAAGGCATCGATTAGATCCATCTCATGTACATGTTTTGGCACAATGAAAATCACACTCTAACTCCCATGACCTCAAGAATTTTTTGCAAAAGGTTGTGAACCACTTCGCTAAGCTTCCACCTGCATTATACTCTGCACAAGTTCTTCATTTTTTGGATCAGAATCATCCCTTTGCGATTAAGAAGGATGCATTTCACTTTTCCAGTGAGGCGGTACTTAAACATGGAGTTCATTCGATGGATTTACATTTAGAGACCCTTGATCCTTCTGGCTCGACACATCACTAGAAGGAACATCAGTCAACTCAACATTCTGTCCATACATTGACTCAATGCTATACTCAAGAAGCAACTTCCTTATGAGAAAACCAAGACAGTGTGAAACAAAGGCATCATAAGAAGCGCACACCATTTTTCTTTCACTTAGGATATCATGTATGGGTCTTGTTGGACAAGTTCCAATTCAAATGCCAACGTCATTTGCAGCGCAATTTCCCTCATTTGATGCCAGAATTAGGGATGATTTTAGATTCAAACAGGGAGGAATTGGGCCACGAGGAAATGAGCCCCACTTCCTTGGCCACTCAGGATGAGGGGGGGCTCCTTAATTAGTATTGTAATTAGTGTTTTAGTTAGTTTCAGATATTTCTATTGTAGATAGTAGTTCACTTCAACACTTTCCGCTGCAATCATTTAGTGCGCTTTTAGAAATTACTGTTGTAAGCATTTAGTTAGTTGTTTCAAATTATATAGTAATCAACTAATAATCAGAAGGAAAATTTTACATTCCTTATAGAAGGAGATCCTCTCTCACTCAAGAAAATGTGATGGCTATTTTATGTTTTAATTCTTCTTCTCCATTTTCATGTATATTATATTTTTCTCTGCTCCAAGATATCTAATTTTTTTTCTTCATTGCACATTTAGTTTTCTAGGTGTTTTTCTGATCCAAGCAGAAATCAATGGCCACCCACCTATTCCACTGGGTCAAAACAAGGGTTTCCACCTTGGCAATTTTTCTATAACATTTCGAGTCCCAAATTTTTGGGGCCATTTTAAGGACCTAAACAATGTTTTTTGGGCTCACCACAACCACACTATAGGAATTATCCAAAGTGTGGCGAAAAAATGTGTAGTCCTCATATTAACCTTTCAAATGAGTTATCGTGTGCCCCAAATGAAGATTGTATGAAAACGTTACGCCCTTAAGAAGTTGACGTACCAACTTATCCCATCGAGGCCTGCATGACTTTTGGAGTTTCATATTCCAGGGTTAGGTTTTTGGATTTATTCATGTTAAAAAGGCCTCTAGAGCCTCATTGTAACCATCAACATATTCATGTGAATGAGCATATCCATCACATCTCTTCTCAAAGATAAGTTGTTGCCATTCTAGCGATTCATTCACTCTGTTATTTTATAGTTTATGTACATTCTCTCATTAATAAAAATTGTTCATTATTGTATCTCTGTGTTTATTGCAATATTTCAGTGTATCTCACAATATCTCTGTATATTTCATTTTTATATATTTTCCTTCATTTTTTTCTAAAAAATAATCTGGATCAGTGGCATCAGAGCAACCTGCTCATTGGTGTTTCTTAGTGCATATCCCCGACGAGGTCAGGGTACAAAGAGTTGGTTCTTGAGATAGTTTCCCTTGAGGAAAACCACTCTTTTCATCCCAAGCGACCTCCCATGGAGGAATAAAAGAGAGACACGAGAGCAGAAGATCGCATCAATTTGTTGCTCGCGGAATACCTCACACAACAGAGGAACGCGATGTTGGAGAAATTTTCCCAAATACTTCAAATATTACCAACAATAACAAACACGTCTTCATCAAGCAGTCTCTTTGGAGACACTTCTTCATTCATCATACACGTTATTTTTTATATTCCCGTATTTTAAGGTTAGATCGATGTGGATGCTTTGGAAAAATGGTTAAATTTTCCAGAAGGTTATTTCTTTGTTCACATTTTTTTCCGACAGAGAAAATATCACCTTTTCACTTCTCAAAGCTCTCCCCCATGTCAAACATTGGTGGGAAACTTACTCAGAGAAAATTTCCATAGAGGAGTCTGAAATATATGGGGTCGAGCCCACTTGGGATTCTTTTATGGATGTGGTCAAGGAGCAATATTACCCTATGGGAAATTATGATGAGTAGTACATGAGATGGACCACATCGCATCAAAAGTGGGACCAAATAGTGTCGGAGTTCACAAATACCTTCCATACCTTGTGCAGGGATGATTTTAAGGATGGAAATTTATTTTAAAATGTAGAAACCTTGGCGAATATCACTAATCCTTCATAAGTCAACTATAAATGTTTGGCAATATTTTTTTAAAATTATTCAAATTTATAAGTATTTTTTAACATTTTAGCGATTTTTAAGGTAAAATAATTTTATCCTATAGAATTTGGGCGAATCATTTTTAAAATTGCGTATCTCATTTTTGGAAAAACCATGGAAAATTAGCCCATGAGAAAAATTTATCCCCTAAAATTATCCATGACCTTGTGCACCAAGTTGGGTATCAAAGACTCTGAGCGACATCTGATTCTGAAATACCATGGGGCTCTACGCAGATACATCCAAAAAAAAATGGAGTTTATGGACATATCATCACTGGGAGATACTTATAGATATGCTATCAAAATAGAGCATAAATTTAAGCAACAGAACAAGCGGGAATTTGGGTCTGCAAATCCGCAACAACCAAAGTATGGAAAAGGAAGCCCTAAATCACAGAGTATTCAACCTCAATACAACCAGTCCAAGCCATAGGAAAAGAAGGGTAATGGAAAGAAAAAGAAGGACACTAGCAAGTGTTGTGACTTCCACAAAATCCCTTGGCACAACACCGATAAATGTCACTCAAAAAAATCATTAGTGGTCGAGCTCAAAGAAATATATTCGAGCCCCGACTCAGACTCTAATTCAAACACTAATAAAAGGAGACAGATAATTTATGTATAACCCACTGCCACTGTCTCGACCGCAAGAATCCAACTAGAAGAACCGGAGGATCCTGAGGAGAGGAAGTACCTTTTCCATTCACATATGTGGGTGAAGGGGACCCCGCCGCATTTCATTGTTGATAGCGGAAGATAGAAGAAACTCATCTCAACATAGGTCGTCAAGTAGTTGGATTTTTCGACAACACCACACCCGCAACTATACAACATCAGATGGCTCCGCCAGGGATGAGATCTTTGTGTCAACCATCAGTGTCGCCTGTCATATGACATAAAGCCCTTCAAGGATGAGGTGTTGTATGATTTTTCTCCACTGGAAGTCTTTGATTTTTTGTTAGGCCAACCATATATGTGGAGGCATCATCATGTTTATGAGTCTCGATCGCGTAGCGTCATTGTTACTCTGGGGGGTCATCCCTACAAGATACCAGAGGTAGTTTCGACTATTGTACCGACAAAACAATGAAGCAAAGTAATCTCTCATACTACTTCACAACCTGGTCAAAAGAGAAGGAAATGAAAACCATTGTAGCCTCAGCCCAAGACCCTTCTATCCAGTAGAAGCATATCAACAAGATTGTAGAAGAGCACCAAGATATTCCTACTACACCTATGGGGGTGCCTCCACACTACCTATTCAAATCAAGTTATGATAAATCCCTTGATGTTTTTCATGCTACATCTTCACCTACAGATTCATCCCACACTCAGGTAGATCATGCAACCAGATTGGTTCATAACAACCTTCAACAAGCTAAGCAGAGAAACTTCTTCAACAAGGAAAGAAACTCACCAAGGCTAAGATTCAACAAAAGCTTCCCTAGGGACTTGAAACAATGGATACCATTTCTTCCTAAGGGGGGAGGATTTATCCAAGTGGAAATTGATGGCTACCCACCTATTCCACTGGCTCAAAACAAGGGTTTCCACCTTGGCATTTTTTCTACAACTTTTCGAGTCCTAGACGTTTGGGGCAGTTTTGAGGACCTAAATAGTGTTTTTTGGGCCTTCAATAGTCACACTATAGGCTTTATCTAGAGTGTGATGGAAAAAAAATTAGTTCTCATATATACCTTTCAAACAAGCTATCATGCACCCCAAACAGAGATTGTATGCAAAAGTTACACCCTTAGGAAGTTGGCGTACCAACTTACCCCATCGGGGCCCATATGACTATTGGCGTTTCATCTTCTGGGGTTAGGGTTTTGGATTTTATTCATGTTAAAAATACCTATAGAGCCTCATTTTAATCATCATCATTTTCTTGCGATTGAGTGTAGCCATCACATCTCTTCTCAAAGATAAGTTGCCACCATTCTAGCGAGTCATTCACTCTATAATTTTACAGTTTATGTACATTCTCTCATTAATACAAATTGTGCATTATTGTATCTTTGTGTTTATTGTAATATTTCTGTGTATCTTGCAATATCTCTGTATTTTCATTGTTATATCTCTACATTCATTTTGTTTTAAAAATTAATTTGAATCAGTGGTATCAGAGCAGGCTGATCATTGTCGTTTCTTAGTGCATGTCCCTGACGAGGTCGGGGTACAGAGAGTTGGGTCTCGAGCTAGCTTCCCTTGAGGACAACCGCTCTCGTCAGCCCAAGAAGCCTCCCATGGTGGAAGAAAAGAGAGACACGAGAGCAGAAGATCCCATCAAGATGTTTCTTGTGGAATCCATTTCGCAATAGAGGAACAAGATGTTGGAGATTTTTTTCAAAAACCTTCAAAGATTGCCAACAATAACATGCGCCTCTTTATCAAGTAGTCACTTTGGAGATGCTAATCCATTCAAGGTACAATTTAGTTTTGATATTCCCGTATTTGAAGGTCATATCGATGCAGATGCTTTGGAAAAGTGGTTAAATTTTCTAGAAGGTTATTTATTTGTTCACAATTTTTCAGACAGAGAAAAGATCATCTTTGCGCTTGTCAAGGCTCTCCCCCATTTCAAACATTGGTGGGAAACTTACTAGGAGAAAATTTCCATAGAGGAGTCTAGAATATTTGGGGCCGATCCCACTTCGGATTTTTTTATGGATGCGGTCAAGGAGAAATATTACACTGTGGGAAATAATGATGACCATCATATGAGATGGACCATGTTTCATCAAAAGAGGGACCAAATAGTGTCGGAGTTCACAAATACCTTCCATACCATGTGCACCAATATGGGTATCAAAGCCTCTGAGTGGCATATGGTTTTGAAATACCGCGGGGATCTACACAACTACATCCAAAACTAAAAGGAGTTTGTGGACATCTCATCACTGGGAGCCGCTTATAGATATGATATCAAAATCGAGCAGAAATCTAAGCAGCAAAAAAAGAGGGAATTGGGGTCTGCAAATCTGCAACAACCAAAGTATGGTAAAGGAATTCCTAACTCACAGAGCATTCAACCTCAATACAACCATTCCAAGCCATAGGAAAAGAAGGGTAACGGGAAGATGAAGAAAGACACTGGGAAGTGGTGCGACTTCCATAAAATCCCTTGGCACACACCGATGAATGTCACTCAAAAAATTCATTCTTAGCCAATCTCAAAGAAACAGATCCAAGCCCTGACTCAGAATCTGATTCAGACACTAATAAAAGGAGACAAATAATTGATACAAAACCCACTTCCATTGTCGCGACCGCAACAATCCAACTAGAAGAATCAAAGGATCCCGAGGAGGGTGAGAGCCTTTTACATTCACATATGTGGGTGAAGGGGATGCCATTGAATTTCATTGTTGATAGCAGAAGATGAAAGAACCTCATCTAAGCAGAGGTCATCAAGCAATTGTATTTTCCGACAACACCACACCCACAACAATACAACATCAAATGGCTCCACGAGGGACGAGATCATCATGTTAGCCAACAGTGCCACCTATCATACAACATCAATCCCTTCAAGGATGAGGTATTGTGTGATGTTTCCCCACTGGAATTATATGATGTTATGTTAGGCCAACCATATATGTGGAGGTGTCATGATGTTTATGAGTCTCAACCCCGTAGATTCATTGTTACTCTGTGGGGTCATCCTTACAAGATACCAGAGGTAGTTCTGACTACTGTAAAACAAAAATAGTGCAACAAAGTAATATCTCATATCGCAAAATTTAGCCTCTTCACAACCTAGTCAGAAGAGAAGGACATTGCAACCACTACAACCTCATCCCAAGACCCTTCTATCCAACAGAAGCATATCAACAATATTTTAGAAGAGCACCAAGATATTCGTATTGTACCTACAAGGGTGCCTCCACACTACCCAATAAAATCAAGTTATGATAAATCCCTTCATTTTCTTCATGTTTCATATTCACCTATAGAGTCCTCCCACACTCAGGTATATCATGCAACTGGATTAGTTCATAACATCCTTCAACAAGCTAAGTAGGGAAACTTCTTCAATAAGGCAAGCAACTCACCAAGGTTCATATTCAACAAAATCTTCCCCGGGGACTTGATGAAATGAAGACCATTGCTTCCTAAGGGGGAATAATTGATCCAGGAAGAAATCAGTGGCCACCCACCTATTCCATTGGCTCCAAACAGGGGTTTCCACCTTGGCAGGTTTTCTACAACTTTTTGAGTCCCAAACTTCTAGGGACATTTTGAGGGCCTAAACAACGTTATATGGGCCCGCCATAATCACACTATGGTATTTAGCTAGAGTGTGATGAAAAAATGTGTAGTCCTTGGATATACCTTTAAAATTATCTATCATGCGCCCCAAACATAGATTGTACATAAAATTTACACCCTTAGGAAGTTGATGTACTAACTTACACCATCGAGGCGAACATGAATTTTGGCGTTTCATCTTTTGGGTTAGGGTTTTGGATTTTCTTCATGTTAAAAAGGCCTCTAGAGCCTCATTGTAATGATCATCATCTTCTTGCAAATGAGCATAGCCATCACATCTCTTCTCAGAGATAAGATGCCACCATTATAACGAGTCATTCACTCTGTAATTTTACAGTTTTTGTACATTCTCTCATTAATAAAAATTATGCATTACTGTATCTTTTTGTTTATTGCAATATTTCAGTGTATCTCACAATATCTATGTATATTTAATTATTATATCTCTGCCTTCATTTTTTTCTAAAAAATAATCTGGATCAGTGGTATCAGAGAAGGCTTCTCATTGGCGTTTCTTAGTGCATGTCCCCGACGAGGTCAGGGTACAGAGATTTGGGTCTCGAGCTAGTTTCCCTTAAGGAAAACCGCTCTTGTCATCCCAACCGGCCTCCCATGGAAGAAGAAAAGAAAGATGCGGGAGTATAAGATACCGTCAAGTTGTTTCTCGCGGAATCCCTCGCGCAACAGAGGAACAAGATGTTGGATATTTTTTTCCAAATCCTTCAAAGATTTTTTATAATAACATGCACGTCCTCATCAAGAAGTATCTTTGGAGAAGATACTCCATCCAAGGTACAAGTTATTTTTGATATTCCTGTATTTGAAGGTCAGATCGATGCAGATGCTTTGGAAAAATGGTTAAATTTTCTAGAAGGTTATTTCTCTATTCACAATTTTTCTGACAGAGAAAATATCACCTTTTCATTCCTCAAGCCTCCCTCCCATTTCAAACAATGGTGGGAAACTTATTGGGAGAAAAGTTCCACAGAGGAATCTGGAATATTTCGGGCCGAGCCCACTTGGGGATTTTTTAGGGATGTGCTCAAGGAGTAATATTAGCCTATGGGAAATTTTGATGAACAATACATGAGATGGACTACGCTGCATCAAAAGCAGGACCAAACAGTGTTGGAGTTCACAAATACCTTCCCTACCTTGCACACCAATATGGGTATCAAATACTTTGATCAACATCTAGTTCAGAAATACCGTGGGGCTCTACATAGGTACATACATACCAAAATGGAGTTTCTGGACATTTCATCACTGGGAGCCGCTTATAGATATGTTGTCAAAATCGAGCATAAATTTAAGAAGAAGAACAAGCGAGAATTTGGGTCTGCAAATATACAACAACCAAAGTATGGTAAAGGAATCCCTAACTCATAGATCTGTCAACCTCAAGAGATCCAGTCCAAGCCATAAGAAGAGAAGGGTAACGAGAAGACAAAGAAGGACATTAGGAACTGGTGTGACTTTTACACATTATTTCCATCACTCCTATGACTGTTGATGATGTACACCTATCCTTTGTCTTTAGAAGGATCAATGGCCTTAATCCATGAAGAAGAATGAAGAAACATTTTTCCAGAAAGATAAATTATCTTTTCCTTTGTGAAAACCTTATAAAGAGGGATCGTCGCATCCTTCTCAGCTTTGATGGTGCGATGATCTAGGATCGACGTAGGCTGCACCACAGTTGCCTGCGGCAACGTCGTAGTTTTCTCAGTATTGAGGGTGCGATGATTTCTCGTACAAAGGAAAAAGAGAAGCTTCTCAATGCTTCTAGCATAATAAGCTTCAAGTGTGAGTTGGCCTCTAATCGGTTTGTATATAAGTCGCATCCCTGATCTCATGGGATCATCCTAACCTCCTCACCCTATCCTTTTCAATTTATAAAAGGAGAGGAGTTCTCATGGGGAAAGTTAGATTTGGAATGGTTAGAGAATTTTTGGATCTTCAGATTAGTTACAAAGATTCAACTAATGAGATATTAGTCTACCCAAGAGCTTGGATTAGCTTCAACTATAGCTAGTTCATATGGAGTGTTTGGGCCTATGCTGGTTTTGAGATTTTCTTTGTCAAGCTGAGATTGTGAGTGGGTTTCAAATATATAGTCTCAAGATCCATGGAGCATAAGTGTGTGGTAAGAAAGGGATTGTTGGAAGGGACATTACAACATCAAGGCAAAGGTTGTATTCTCCTTTTCATATTCTTAATACAGTAATATATTTCTTTTGCATAAAATTGTCCTTATTTTATTGTATGATTCCTTGTTCACATACATAGGTTTTGTTAAGTATACATTGTTTCTTTCACTTCGTTGGATTATGTATTCTCACATGTTCAACATCCCATAAGCCTTGTGATGGAGCGAGGACGACACTAGCGAGGACAAACGACATTTAAAAGGTATGTCATTTATCCCTTGTTAGTAAGTATGCTTGATAATTAAAACTTAGGGGAATTTTTATATTTTGTATTGTTTTATTATAATTTCTTGTTGAAGTTAAGGAGATCCATTAGTGTCTGCATTGACATATTTGTTCGATAACAAAATTGGCAACCATACTGGGGAACGCCCTCTTTTGGTATTTTCTTCCTTTTTTGCTTTTGGATTGCCTGCTTTTGCTGATTTTTCATTCTCTAAGTCATTGGGTGATCCATGCTGACTCTCAGGTCCTGAAAGTTCATTGAAAAACTTTGTCACCTTTTTTATTTTTCTCAATTTTCAGTGAGTGTCGCACCCCTGCTGTGAGAACCAGTGCGACGACATCACACTGTGTGTTTTTACCTACCTGCGATGATCCTTGATCATCACATTGTGTCCTTTTTTTGTTTGTGATGACTCCTGTAGAATTTGTTTTTGAGTGACAGTTAATTTTTCCTCTGTGCCCATATTTTTTATCATTTCTTGGAGTGAATTTTTGGTCTTGTTGAATGATTATTCATAGCTTGGTTTGCAATTTTTGGCTGATTTGATTGTTTCTCAAAGAGTATTTTTCATAAGCTTCATAGTTTTACCTTTCATTTCTTGCTGCAAGGGTATAATCTTGAGGCTTCGTCCTTGAGTTATTTCCAGATAATTTTGTATTGATCTCTTCCTTTGAGTGTCTTTCAATTACGAAGTATCTTTGTTTTTCTTTAGAATTATTTAGGGAAAGATCACTTCCTTTTCTGAATAGTTCATTTTAAAAGAAAAATTGTATTTTGGGTTGTTTTTGTTTTGAAGTTCACTATTTCTTTTAGTGTATCTTTGAAATATAAAAGTTTTAATTTCTTTATTTGCATTAGATTGGGGGCATCCTTGCATTTGAAGTAGCAAAATTGAATGGTTTTGGGCATTTTTGGTCTTGAATTCTTAAGGTGTACAGTCTCTTTGGCTCATTTCTTGAAGATCTTGATATTGATGACTTTAATAAAATTTTGGGACATTGTGCATCTGAGAATGATAAACATTTTCTCCTTCTCGTAATATAGCTTTCATCGAAGTGAAATATTTGCATCCTCATTTCTTCGCATTGTTTAGAGTCTTTCAAAACATCATTTGGTGCATGCTATTTTCCTCTTGAGTAAACAACAACCTTAAAATAAAGCGCTTATAAAAATTGATTAGACATTTTTATATTTTCTGGTAGAAAACCTACATCAGCTTAGGGTGTAGGGCTTTGGAATAGGTGTGAAAGATAACTTTCCAAATATGTAAAAAAGAATAGAATCTTATGCTAGTGAGAAGTAAATCCACTTATTAAATTTGGTCCTGGGAATACCTTCTAACACAAGGGTCAATCATGAGGTCGCATTAAGACCAGCAAAGTTACTCACCTTGCTTTTTTGGTTCTAGTGTAGTGAATGCGCGTATTATTGGGGGTCACTTGAGAAGAAAATTTTGTGTAGACCTTCTTGAGGAGATTTTGGGCTTAGATACCTTGCCCTTGCGTGTATATCAGAATTTTGACTACTTCCCCAGACATCATTTTTGTAATTGGTAACCTTAGTAGCCTATCTCTTTAGGGTATTTACACAAGGTGACTGTGGAGGGGCAAGTCTTCACGGTACCTAGAATCGACATTGGCCAAACTCATTCGGGCTCCTTGGAGGATATACCCACGTTTATGTGTGGGAGATTGCACCAGGGTGTAAGTCCATTAAGCAGGTCTTCAACGTAACTTTTCCACTCGCTCTATCTCAACCCCTTCTTACATTGTTCTCACGACGTTGGATTTCATCACCAACTAGTGCGTTCATTGTGAGAAATTTTTGTTTGCTTGTTTGCTTCTTAGATATTTAACGTGTGTTGTTTGTTTTCCATTGCAGACTCTAGGTTGGATCTATGTCTAATGGCATCAGTTCCCAGAATGACCAACAAAGGAACCCCTGCTCCGGGGGAACCTTTTGTTTTTCCTTCTTACGAAAACATTGGTCCTCCTTACATCGCTACTTTGAGACTTCCAGGACTCACAATTGGATTGTCGGTGTGGTTGTTTTCTGCTATAGTAATCCCAAATGCAGGGAATGATTCAGTTATAAGTACTCCCCCGCCCCCCCAAGAGCATCAACCTCATGTTGATCCTTCACCTTCGTCACTAGTAAGATCTTCTTCACCTTCTTCACTTGTAAGGTATTCTTCCGTTTCATATTCTTTTCCAAGTGAAAGATTTGAAGCTAGTAACTTGATGGATGAGAAGAAGAAGAAAAGGAAGATTAAGAAGAAGAAAAATAAGCAAGGGTATAAACTTCCAACCACTACTAGACATGTTGGAAACCAACCAGTTACCCATGATTGTGTTGGGAGTGTTGATGCTCCCAAGACAACCCAAACACGTAAGCCCAAGTACCCTTGCAGGGTTTGTAAGGGTATCCATCTTCTTAAGGATTTCCTTGGTCTATCCAAGGTTATAGAAGCATGTTCTACACACCCCCACCAACCCGTGTTTTCAGCCTCTAAACAACATGCTGCTAACGTCCCGTCAACTAGTCAAGATATCGTTGAGAAGAAGAAAAGTAGAGTCAAGTTTCCGTGTAGGTTATGCAGAGGGAGTCATCAAACTCATCTTTTCCCTCATATATACAAAGCCTCCAAATTGCTGGAAGAGATGAATGTGTCCTAGCCTCAACTTCCGACTTCTTACCGTAAGATTTCTCTCAACCCACCTATCGTTGATGGGATTATCAATCTAGTCCCTTTGTCATTCAGTCCAATTGATCATGTGGTCAACTTGGTCACGTCCTTAGTTGAAACAGTTAACCAAGTGGTCGATCCAATTTCATCCTCGGTCGATCCCACTCACCCTTTAGAGAGTGAAACCCATGCAATCGATCATTTTCCACCTACCGACCCCATTCTCCTCTTAGAGAATGAAACCCAAGTGATCGATCTGATCCTATTATCGGTCGATCCTACTCTCCCGCTAGAGAATAAACCCAATAATTCCCATGTTTTTCTCATTGATACAGAATCTACCCTGCTAGGAGGCATTCCTTCTTATCTTATGGAACCCCCTCCAAGTAATGAGTCCATCCTTTTTTATTGGGGTGCGCTAGCTGGACCTCGTCTTCCCTCTCACATTCCTTTCAAGATTACCGTACATGTTTGTGGTCAGGATGTTCTTTAGACGTTGATAGAAAAAGGTGCATCCATTAGTATTTTGTCCTCTATTGATTGGAAAGGTTTAGGACATCCTCAACTTGTGTTGGTTACCCAAAATCTGTTAGCTTTTAACAACAGCACTAGTCAACCTTTAGGGACCCTTCCTCAGTTTCCTGTAACTTTGGAAGGGAAAACTGTCTTTATTGATGTCATGGTATTCCAAGACCCCTTGGATTTATATTTACTCCTTGGGAGAGATTATGTCTATGCCATGAAAGATATCATGTCCACTCTTTTTCGTTTGATATCTTTCCCTTATGATGGAAGAATTGTGACTATTGATCAACTTTCATTTTTTGGCCCTGACTTGACCATCAATTCAATGACCTCCCTAAATGGTTTATATATGCAGGGCGATATATCCCATAGCATAGGTCAATTATGTGGCGTTGTCTCCCATGCCTTTAGCTATTGATGAAGATGAGCCTCTCACTGTAAGATCAGTATTTTTTGACCTAGATTCGATAGTTGACATGGTTATCTCTTCGGTAGGGTCTTTAGAGCTTGATATCCTTAACCCCGTCGCGACCCTTGACATGGTGTCCTTCCAGAGCATTGTTCTTTAGTCCAGTGAAGATATCCTGGAATCCATGATTGAGCTTTGTCCCTTGACACGGTGTCCTTCCAGAGCGTGGTCCTCTTGGAAGCCATGATCAAGAAGAAGAGTTTGTTGAATATGGTTTTTTGATTTCAATCTCGTTAAAAAATGAAACCAACTATGAGGATAGTTTTTCATCTCTATGGAAACCTCATTAAAAAATGAAACATATCTTACGAGGATAGATTTTGTGTCTTTTTGACAACCTCATTAAAAAATGAAACAAAAGTTACAAGCATAGTTCATGTTTCTATGTCAAGATCGTTAAAAAATTAAATAGAGGCCTGGGGATTGGACCTGGATTCTCGAGCATAGTTTTTCTTCTCTGTGGAAAACTCTTTAAAAAATGAAATATATTTTACCCCTCTTCAATTGATTCAAGCACTTCGCTACGTATAGTATTTGAAGCTTCATTTCATCCTCCTATGTTGTTGGACGAAACAAAGCTTTGGGGAAAATGATTACAGCAACTGGAATTCATGCTGAAGTTAAGTTGCTAGCTTCTTAAGTTGGGGGAAAGGTACCAACCATCCATGGATAATGCATTGGGAAGTCGCAAGCATACTTTTCTCTGGTTCAATATTGTGTTAAAATGAAACCACCTACCTCAAGCATAGTTTCCTCTGGTTCAAACTTGTGTAAAAATGAAATTAGGTCCAAGCATAGTTTAGTTTAGTTTTAAGCTTGTGTAAAAATAAAATATATCCCAAGCTTAGTATTTGTTCTTTCTCATGCTCGTAAATGAATGAGAATGTAACCAAGTAGACTTTTATCACTGTTTCGGACTGGTAAAGGTTATACGAAAAAGGAACCCTCTGGAGTTCTCTTTAAGCTCTTTTCAGATTCTCTAAACATGAAAAGATTATCAAGCAACCTTGTTCTTTTCAAGCTCATAAAAGTATTTGAAGAAAACGTCTGATGAGTGGTATATTATCTCTTTTTTGGTATCGTCAGACTAATTTATGAAAAAAGACATTTTGGAGTTTTCTTTAAGTGTTTTTCAGACTGTCTAAACATGAAAAACCCCTAAGTTTTCTTTCTTTGGACTCGTAAAACAAGCATCGAAAGACCCATATGGGACCAAACCACTCCTTCCTAGGGTTCGTTAAACATACTTCGAAGTAATCATCTGAAGGATGTGCTTACAATTCAACCATATGTTATCCTCCTCAAGCTTGTGTAAAAATAAAGAGGTACTCACCAGAAATGGTGGGGGAAAAATTGGGAGATAAATGTATCTAAACTTGTATTCTATGGAAGAGTCACCTTTGAACATCACACTCTTTCACTCACTTTGTGTCTAGGTTGGAAAATTCACTTGTCTCTTGGTCATACTCCTTTATAAGATTACCCATCGATCTGTGATCGCTATTGTTGAGTTAGTGTTTCCAAGATAGTTGTCGTGTCATCAATGTGTTCAAAGAGAAGTTCAACCTGGAAAACCTTCTATTGCGTCAGCCATTTCCACAGTCCTTAATCTTTCTATTGCATTGACCATCCCTGGGTCAATCCTGAGTCACTTGTTACTCTGATCTACATCAAATTTGTTACCTGTTTCGTGTCATTTGTGGGGGGTAAATTAAGGCCCTTATGTGACGAGTATTTTCCTGTCAAATTCAGCTCATTATCCAAGAATTAGACTTAGAAATTAATTGATACCTTGGAACTAGCATGCCCCAATGGTAGGTTTCCTCGCTTTCAACAATGGGTTTTCATTATTGACCCCTCATTGGAAGATTTCGCCGAGTGTTCAACTTCATCTCATTGATTTACAATCGTTGGATTGTACTAGTGTACCTTGGGAGTCATTGACATTAATGGTGATTTCCCTCGCATTTGTTAACAGTGTTCAATAATGACCAGTAATTAAGTGGTTTCAACCATGTTTGACTTCAACACATGTATTCGCATGGCTATATTTGTAATATAGAGTGGTGGAGATGAAGACCCTAGATCTTTTCTAACAGATTCAAGTTGCATTGGAGTATATTCAGATTATACTGTTGCATATATATACAATGTATGTCTCATGTCTATGTTCGAATTTGAGTTTTTAACACATAGATCCACAGTGTATTTTTGGTGGCTATGTTCATATTTGAGTCATATTGGCGTGGATCCACAATGTATGTTTGGTGGCCATGACCTATATTACTTGACATGGATCTTTGCATGTCAGCATTTATGCTTTAAGTCATTTGTATTCTGAGTATGGGAATTCCTACCTCAGTGATGATATATTACTGTACTGTATTTCCTTGTTTTTTGGTAGGTTTTCGATCGACATGTTCCTTGTTCTCAACACACACTCGACAAATTATTTCATCTATCACTTTGTTCTAACTTCATACTTTTGGGGGCATTCTATTACACATTATTTTTGTCACCCCTATGACTGTTAATGATGTACACCTATCCTTTGTCTTTAGAAGGATTAATGGCCTTAATCCCTGAAGAAGAATGAAGACACGTTTTTCCAGAAAGATAAATTATATTTTCCTTTGTGAAAAACCTTATAAAGAGGGATTGTTTCATCCTGCTCAAATTTGAGAGTGCGATGATCCAGGATCGAGGAAGGCTACACCACAATTTCCTGCGATGACATCACAGTTTGTGCAGTATTGAGGGTGCGACGATTTCCCGTACAAAGGAAAAACAAAATCTTCTCGATCATTCTAGAATAAGAAGTTTGGAGGGTGAGTTGCCCTCTGATCGGTTTGGATCTAAGTCGCATCCCTGATCTCATGGGATCATCCTAACCTCCTCACCCTATCCTTTTCATTTTATAAAAGGAGAGGATTTCTCATGGGGAAAGTTAGCTTTAGAATGGTGAAACAATTTTTGGAACTTCAGATTATTTACAACGATTCAGCTAATGAGATATTATTCTAGCCAAGAGCTTGGATTATATTTAGCTATAGCTAGTTCATATGGAGTGTTTGGGCCTATGTTGGCTTTGATCTTTGCTTGGTCAAGTTGAGATTGTGAGTGGTTTTCAAATCTAAGGTCTCAGGATCCGTGGAGCAGAAGTGTGTGGGAAGCAAGGGACTATTGGAAGGGACCTTACAACATCAAGGCAATGGTTGTATTCTCCTTTTCATATTATTAATACAATAATATATTTCTTTCCCATAAAATTGTCCTTATTTTATTGTATGATTCCTTGATCACATACATAGGTTTTTTTAAGTATACATTGTTGCTTTCACTTCATTAGATTATGTATTCTCACAGGTTCAACATCCCATAAGCCTTGCGATGGAGCGATGACAACATTGGCGAGGACAAACAACATTTAAAAGGTATTTTGTTTATCCCTTGTTAGTTAGTATGCTTGATAATTAAAACTTAGGGGAAGTTTTATATTCTGTCTTGTTTTGTTCTAATTTCTTGTTAAAGTTAGGGAGATCCATTAGTGTCCGCATTGAAAAATTTGTCTGATAACAACGACTTCCAAAAAATCCCTTGGCACAACACTGATGAATGTCGATCGAAACAATCATTGGTGGCCGAGCTAAAAAAAAACAGAGTCGAGCCTTGACTCGGACTACGATTTAGAAACTAATAAAAGGATACAGATAATTGATGCAGAACCCATTGCCACTATCACGACCACACCAATCCAACCAAAACAACTAGAGGATCTTGAGGAGGGGGACCACCTTTTCCATTCACAGATGTGGGTGAAGGGGACCTCACTGCATTTCATTGTTGATAACTAAATCTAGAAGAACCTCATCTCAGCAGAGTTTGTCAAGCAATTGAATTTTTCGACAAAACCACACCCAAATCTATACAACATCAGATGGCTATTCTAGGGATGAGATATTCGTGTCATCTAGCAGTGCAACCTATCATACAACATCAATCCCTTCAAGGATAATGTATTGTGATGTTTCCACACTAGAATTATGTGATGTTCTGTTAGGACAACCATATATGTGGAGGCATCATGTTGTTTATGAGTCTTGTTCCCATAGCACCATTGTTACTCTGGGGGATCAGCCCTACAGGATACTAGAGGTAGTTCTGATCACTGTACTAAAAACAAAATGTAGAAAAGTAATCTCTCATATTGAAAAATTTATCCTCTTCACAACTTGATTGGAAGAGAAGGACACTGCAACCACTATAGCCTCGACCCAAGACCCTTCTATATAATAGAAGCATATCAACAATATTGTATAAGAGCACCAATATATTCCTACTGCACCTACGCAGGTGCCTCCACACTACCTAGTAAAATAAAGTTATGATAAATCCCTTCATGTTATTCATGATGAATCTTCACCTACAGAGTCCTCACACACTCAGGTAGATCATGCAGCCAGATTGGTTCATAACATCCTTCAACAAGCTAAGCATGGCATCTTCTTCAACAAGGCAAGTAGCTCACCAAGCTTCAGATTCAAAAAAATCTTCCTCGGGGACTTGACGCAATGGAGACTATTTATTCCTAAGGGGGGAGGATTAATCCAGGAAGAAATCGGTGGCCACCCACCTATTTCACTGGCGCAAAACACGGGTGTCCACCATGGCAATTTTTCTATAACTTTTCGAGTCCCAAACTTTTGGGGTTGTTTTGAGGCCCTAAACATGGTTTTCTGGGCCCGCCACAATCACACCATAGGCTTTAGCTAGAGAGTGATGGGAAAATGTGTATTCCTCAGATAGAACTTTCAAACAAGCTATCATGCGCCCAAAATAGAGATCGTATGCAAAAGTTATGCCCTTAGGAAGTTGATGTACCAACTTACCCCATCAGGGCCCACATGAATTTTGGAATTTCATCTTCTGGGGTTAGGGTTTTGGATTTTATTCATGTTAAAAATGCCTCTAGAGCCTCATTGTAAGCATCATCATCTTCTTGTGAATGAGCATAGCCATCACATCTCTACTCAGAGATAATTTTCCACCATTCTAGCGAGTCATTCACTCTGTAATTTTACAGTTTCTGTACATTCTCTAATTAATAAAAATTTTGCATTATTGTATCTCTGTGTTTATTGCAATATTTATGTGTATCTCGCAATATCTCCATATATTTCATTGTTATATCCATGCCTTCATTTTGTTCTAAAAAATAATCTGGATCATTTTCAGATCTGAATTTCAAATAACACAACCAAACACTTTAAAGTGTCTGACATCAAGCTTGATCTAAGACCAAGTTTCTTATGGAGTTACATTCATTGCAACTTTGGTTGGAATATGATTCAAGATGTAGTTATCACAATTTATAGATTTTTCTAAAAAGTGTGGTGCTAATTTCTTTTATAGAACCTGATACAATTGGCAATTATTTTAAGCATTCAATTCTTATGTTCTGCTACTTCAATCCGTTGTGGATTGTAAGGTGCCATATGTTACAATTGAATTCCATGTATGAAGAAAAAATCAATGAAGTTTGTATTCATATATTCTCCAACATTATCAATGTTGATCCTTTTGATTAAACGACTTGATTTCTTTTCAACTAATTCTTTAAAAGAAACAAGATTGAAAACTTCACTTTTGAGTTATAAAAGTAATTCCACGTGCATTGAGTATGATCATCCATAAAAGTGAGAATATATCATGATACTAAAAATGATGGAGAGGGTAATGACCCACCGATTTCATTATGAAATAATTCAAGTGGTACTAGTGCCTGACATGAATGACCGGATGAAAAACAATATTTGTGATGCTCACCCAAAACACAACCATGACAAGAACCATCATTGCACAAGACAAGGGGCAATTCATACTTTAGTGTTTTGAGAGTTGCTACAAGTAGCGATAGTTCGATAGAAACTCTTTAAATGACCAAATTACTCATGCCAAGGTTTTATAAAGTCATCAACACAAACAAGAAGGACAATGGTAGGTTATGAATGTTTAAAGCTATCAAATTTGTACAAGCTTGAAGAGTCATCAAGGTGTCATGAAGCTATTACAATATATGTATTATTTATATCTCTAATTGCAACATTGTTAGGAAAACAATCAATAGTTTTTCGATCACCTCAACAAGTTAATTGAAAAATTTTAAGCAATAATGAAAAAATAGCAAGAACATAAAATGCATTGTTAAATTTCCCATTAGGAATATATTTTTTTCATGCTCCTATAACAATTAAAAGAGAGATAACATTGACTAATACATGTTGGATTGTACAATCATCAATACTAGAGAAAATATCCCTATGATTGACCATATGACGATAGATCCTTGAGTCCAAAATCAATTCATGATATGGATGACTTTCTACTACAAGAATAATATGAGGCTTAGAAGAATTATAAGAGGGAGTATCAAACCAAGTAACATTCCTTTTCATGGTTTCTTCCAATGCTTGTATCTTTTCTAACAATGGGTGTCAATATGCCCATCGTTGCCACATATTTTCCACAAACGGAACAATACCTACGTGACTTCTTCTCCTTTGATATGATGCCTCACTGAGATTTTGGATGAGGACAAGTCTCTATAGTTGGCTTGGCAGTCTTTCTCTACATGGCTTTGCAGAGTGTCTTCTTGAAGTGTTTGGAGCCCTTGTGATTGTGAGAAAACAATTCTTTCTTAGTAATTATATCAAGTACACCCATATGCAAGATTTTGTCTTTATTCTCTGTCAAATGATCACAAGATAGCTCAAAAGTAGGTATATTATAATTGTCTCTTAATGCATCTCTAGTTGAATAAAAAATAGAGAAAAAAATCAGAATGAGCTTATAGTCTATAAAGAATAGCCATTATTGCATGATAATCATCCTTAGTGATCCCACAATCACTAAGTTGGAGTCTTAAGATCTTAAATTTCATGATGTAGTCATTAATTTTAGGAAATTATATCGGATCAAGAGTGTTGAGATTATTTTCTAACTAATGATCTCGTATCAAATTGATTTTCCCAAACATTTGTTCAAACTTCAACCATGCTTCTTGAGGCATGTTAATGGATTGAATGAGGAATTTGAGATATTCAAAGATTTTCATGCCAATTATACCTCTTGATTCATCATTATGATTAAGCCATTTTCAACGTTTCTTAGCATCAATTTCTTCAAGATCTATCCCAAGAGTTATTTGATAGATCCCTTCCCTCCTAAGTAGATCTCCCATGTCGGATTTTCATGAATAATAATTTGTATTGGCTAATAAAATCTCATGACTAGTCATTTTGCAAAAATAGAAAACAAAGTCCAAATAAGTTAAAATAACCTATACCGTTATGTATATCTAAAAAAATTATCCAAATCGAAAAATGAAATAAAACTCAAAAAGGAGTTCATATGATGAAGTTATGGCATTGGAAATATGCAAAAATGAGGTTAACCCTTGCCTATTTGTGAAAAAACCATTTTTTACTACATCAAACTAAAAAAAATACTAAAATTACATGTACCAATGTGAAGATCATTGAAAACTACACAATTTGAAAAATGACACTGAAATCCAAGCTTGTGTGGTAGAGATATCTTAGTTTAAAATTTTCCTCCAAAATCTAGAAGTGAATCCCCCCAAAGGGGGTTTGAAGTTCCATGTGACACTTTCCAAGTGGATTTTGACTATGTAGAGTGTTGATTTGGTAGCTAGATGACATGGAAACTCTTGAGGTGGAAACCATGTGAATGCCAATTGGAATGTTGAAGTGACATTATTTCATTCACACATGGTAGTGACATGGAAACCCCCGATGATGCCACATGTCGCTATCTAATTTGGTGTGATGTGGAAAATGGATTCCACATGGATGGGGGTAACATGGTAGATGTAGAGTGGAGGGTACCACATATAGGTCGAAATGGAAAGGGACTACATGTAAAAAATTGATTAAAAAAAATAATTAATTAAATTTTGTGAGTGGTGATCAAAGTGAAGGGGTTAAGGGGTAAGAAATGAGCTCTCTTGTCTCACAAACAACAGGTTCTCATACATAAATTTGGTGTTTCTCTTATCCGTGACCTTATTATTATATTTATTATTAATATTATTATTAAAAATCATAAGGTGCATCCATATAACCAAGTGGTGGAGGGTTCCCTCATAAGGGTGGAGTTTAGCACACCAAATGAAGTAGGGGGCATGGCTCTCAAGGAGAAGCCATGACCAAAAAAGGAAAAAAGGATATGGTTAGTGTTAGGCTTAGGCAATGGGAAAAGTGGACACACCAACAAGGGGTTCAAATGGTGTTGGAAAAGGTCGCCAACTAAAAAAATAACAAAACAACCAGTGGGGTAATGCAAAAGCCGTGGGGGGAGTAAATGGGTCCACTGAGGTATAAGAAAGGGGGAGCCACGTGATGTTGGAGTAAATTTTGTGGGAGAAAAAATTCACCCTCATTAAATGACCAAGGACTAAAATCTCTATGGAGAAATTGGAAAATATATATATTTTTTAATTTTTAACATTTTTTTAAAAAAATTTAAAAACATTTTAAAAATTAAAAAAAAAAACCTAAGAATTACTAAGCTCCTAACTAAAGAAGGAATATCCAAATATAGAGCATACATATGCCTTTTTATGAAAAACAAGAGGAATTATTAGTTGAATTGGCCACTTTGGATGCAATCGTGCTATCAGATTTCTCTATAAAATCTCCAAAACATGCAGATATGAGAAGTCCCCACGTGACCGGTTTGAAAAGAACTGATAATGAAGCTTCATCAAGAATCATAGTTTGTCATAAACTACTTTTATACCATGTGATAAAATGCACATGGCCATATGATCTTAGAAAAATAACAAACTCACAAATTGGAACATGATATGCATGGTAAACCCTCAAGGGGAAACATTCACAAAGAAAATGGCTAGCGCTCAATTACTTCTCTCAAAATTATTCTTTTTGTACAATGATTAGGACCTGAGTGATTTTTTATAGAGGATATTCTTCCATGCAAACTACATGAACAATACTCTTTTGTTTTTATCTCACTAAGCTAATAACTCAAAGATTCTTCACATTAAGATTACTTAAACTTGTATTTATCCATGCAATGCATAATCACAATTCATTTATTTTACATAATTTATTTATTTGCATGTACATAATTAATTAAATATTAATCAATATTGTGCACATAACTATGCACCAACACAAACCCTTTCAATGTAGCACTCCACATGTGTGATCCTACTACATGTGTCTATGTAGGTTGTTTGTAAGGGTATAGGCCACATATTTATTTTTGGCCTCGCTTCCCTCTCATATATATAGAGGAAGGAGAGAGTCCTTTACTACTCATAATTTTAGTTCATTATTGAGAAGAGATGTGATAAAGAGGACACACTAGTATTCCTTTCTCACATATCTTATTATGTAATCTTTCTCTCTGATTCATTAGGGTTTATTGGGCTTGTTAGATCATTTCAAAGACTAGGGTTAAGTTTTCATCCCTTGGAGATTAGGGTTTTGAAATGAAACCCTAGTTTTTACTTAGTGAAGAGAAGAAAAAAAAGGGAGATGTTTTTCCTTGGAGGACATGCTTGAGTGATTCATGCTTCTTAGATCTCCTTGGTTGGGAAAGGATTTTCTTGGTTTTCACTAGAAAGGGTATTGCGTAAAGTTTATGAGATACCTACACAAAATATATAGCTAACAATCAAACGTACATAACTTGCAAATGGTGTGAAGAGAAGACAAAAAAATGGAGGAAAGAATGAAAGAATTTCTATTAACTTAATGAGAGAAAATGATACAATACAAGTGATATACATTTTATCACACAACTAACTCACCATATTTTTCAACTAATGCCCATTAGGAGTTTTCTAGAGAGATCTGACACACACTGGAAGTCACTGGAGTCAACTGCCACCTAGTCCTAGTTAATTGGCCATGCAGTCGTCACTTAACTATTCAAACCAGAGGGAAATGAGGAGAATATCACTCACACATGTGGAATTCACATTAATGGAGATGATCCCAATGCAAGTTCACATTACTAGTGATAATCCCAAGGTTGGCATGCAACACTTGGTGATAAAACCAATGTTGACATGCAACACTTCACTCAACTAGTTTAACTGAACGATAACTGAGAATTGAATGGAGGATATGTGGCACCCTTGTCTAGGGTATAATATCCTCAATGAGTGGAGAATATCTCAGACTAAGGGACCCTCAACATAGCCAAATAAACATAGGAAAAGAAAATGAAAGGAAAATCCTAGGTGTGTGTGATATCTCCAACACCCCCCCTGAACACTACTAGGGAGTATACATAATGAATGGGTCCCGAAAACAGAGGCCATGTTAGGTACCCATGAACAATAAACTAATGAAAAATAAAATAAAGTGAGGAAAGAGGGAAAAACTCATGGGAACCCCCCCCCCTCAAAATACAATGTATAAAAATAAGAGAAAGACATATTCTATGAAATTGTGTCCTTCACTCCAAGACGATCGCCGAGAGAGTGAAACTTATGCTTAGTGAAATTATTGGTGAATATGTTAGCAATTTTTTAAGAGGAATGATAGAACCACATTTGAATGATCCTCTCATGGACTAGATCTATAATGTAGTGCATATGGATCTCAATATGCTTTATCTGATGCCATTGCACCGAGTCTTTGCAAAAATTGAGAGTTCTCTGGTTGTCACACCAAATGATAGTCAGTTTGTGGAACTGGATGCCCAACTATGTAAAGAATTTTTCTAGCCACAATGTTTGGATGCTAATTTTAACTACTCCTTTGTACTTTGCCTCGACTGAAGATAGAGAAATAAATGACTACTTCTTTCTCGACCAACAAATAGGCATTGAACCCAAACTGAGTGTGTATCCGGATGTGGACTTGCGATCAGTATCATCGCAATCCCAGTGAGAATCGGTGAAGCCTATGAGATCCAACTTGCAACCTAATGCATATTGGATCCAATAATTGATGGTGCCATGAACGTATCTGAGGATGCACTTGGCATCCTTCCAGTGTAACTCATGCAACTCCTACATGTACTTGGAGACTACCCCTCCAGTGTAAAAAAATTCTTGGAGAGCAATAAGGAGTCCATATTTTCATACCATGCTCCAGGAGCCTGCTTGAGGCCATAGAGTAACTTTTTGAGTCGGCACGGTAAAGATGAATTATGTATGAATATAGGTGGTTTCTCCATACAAATATCCTCTGAGATATCCCCATGAAGAAAAAAAATCTTCACGTCCATATTATGTACTTTCCATCCCCTATCTTCTCCAATGGAAAGGACCAACCTGATAGAATCCAACTTTGCTATTGGAGCAAAGGTCTCATCATAGTCGATCTCATGTATCTGCTAAAATCCCTCGGCAACCAATCTTGCCTTGTGTCTGATCACCTATCTGTCTATTGCATTTTTTTCCTATAGACCCATCTACATATGAAAATATTCATATCTGAAGAAAGTGGAACTAGATCCCAAGTTTTTTTCTCGAAGAGAGAGTTGTACTCCTCCTGCGTGGCTTCTTCCCAGAAGGAGTTCCTGCATCCTCTCTATAGGTCTACGAGTATGAATATTGAACCATATAACAATGTGAAGGCATCATGGGTTCAGTGGAAATGAGTACATGAGGAGGATCCTCATATTGAGATATGGTCCTCCTCATATCCGCTATATCCCCAACAAGGTATCTTGCATCCTGAAGTGTGGATTATGCCCACTTGGGCATCTTCTCTAGCTCCTCATTTGCATGTACTGAATCTACATCTGAATTATCTGAATGTTCATCTGAATCCTCTGAATCCTTCGACTGTATATCGAAACTTATATTTGAAGTGGAGTCTAAATGTGAAAACTCATCATCTCTAACTGGTGGAAGGAAAAGAGTATTTGCATGTGGCTCCTGTGGAGCATACAAGAGACTTTCCTCAAATTGAACATTGCATGCAATGATAAGTTTTTCTGGAGAGGAATTAATAAGTGTGTATCATTTCACACCATCTGGGTAGCCAACAAAAATACATGCAATATTCTATGGATATAGTTATTTCCTCTTCTTAGAGGGAATACATGCCCATGATCATGATCCAAAGATACAAAAGTATGTGAATTCGAACTTGTTGTCACTCTAAGCCTCAAAAGGAGTCCAATCCTTGATAGATATGTGAGGGGATTTGTTCTGGATGTAGTTGGTGCAATTACGTGCCTCAGCCCAAAGATTATAATGAAGTGACCTTGCATGCATCATGCAAGAGGACATCTCCTTGAGAGATTTGTTATCCCTCTTAGCAACCCCAATCTACTACAGAGTGTATGGTAATGTGTGCTACAACTGTATCCCGGCCTCAAGAAAAATATTCTAAACATCTATGTTGACATATTCCCCCCCATTATCTATACAAAGTGATTTGATCTTTCTCCCTGATTGAGTCTCAACAAGTGCCTTGAACTCTTCTAGGTGCTCAAATACCTCTGACTTCTTTTTGAGAAAAAAATACCCAAGTATAATGTGAGTAATCATCCAAAAATGTAAGCATGTACATTGCCTTACCGATGGAAGGATGTGGGAATGGACCCATGAGATCACTGTGAATCAGATCCAATGGAGAGGAGGCTCTGTGAACCTTCCCTTTCTCAAACTTCTCTTGAGGATTCTTGCCAAGGACAAATCCTTCACAAACCTCTTCGGAAAACTAGATATCAGGTAACCCGATGACCATCCCCTTCTTTCTAAGCTATTGCATGTACCTAAAGTTAAGGTGACCAAACCTCTTGTGCCATAATGTATTAATGTCATTAACATGCGTAAGTAGTACAGAGGAATCAAGTCCAATAAACATATTAAAACTATATAACCGATATTTATGATTTACCTCCCCGAAAATAATTTTGGAGTTATCTTGCATGTCGAAAATGGACACAAAGTCTGGTGTGAACTCCACCTTTTTTCCTGAGCCTCTGTGTGTAATCTGGGACACCGAGAGAAGATTAACAAAAATTTGAGGAACATGGATAATGTTCTCAAAGATTCCATTATCTAGTTCCACTCTTCCTTTTCCGACGACCTCAATTGGAGAGTCATCCCCCATGAGGATAGGAGGTCTCGTGCATGCAGTTACAAAAGATAGAATATCCTTTTTATTTTCCATATGATGTGAAGCGCCTGAATCTAAAATCCAAGTTTCGGGAGAAGAAAAAACAACAACCAATGCATGAGGATTTCCTTTCTTAGGGGATCAATATTCTAACTTCTTCTTGGTAGCCTTAGGAATGAAGTCCCTGAGATTTTTTTTTTCTGAAGAATTTGAGGCATCTGATCAATATCCTTCTTCATGCAGGCTTATTCTGGATGGTTCCCATGATTACAGTAACCACACTTCTTCCATTTCTTTCTTTTTCTACCTTTGGAACTGTAACACACCCGACCCCTAAATACCCTTTCTAGGGACGGGGAATCAAATTTTCGTTCTTCCTAACTATCTCAAATCCTAACTCCGAGATCTCCATTGGATTCTTCTCGCCACGATATTTCCAGCGGTCACTGCCACACTAAAATCTGATCTCTGGTCTGCAAGTTATGGCCTCCTGAAGTACCTGGTCATTGTTAATTGGGGTCTTCAACATTCAGCGCCAAAAATTCCTATTTCCTAATCCCCGAAGTCCCATAATATTTCCATGTTCCCTTATCCCTTTGGTGTTTGATGTTCGAATATTTACATTGAACGTCCCCTCTTCGGCGTTCATCCGTCAAAAATCGACGGTCTTTGTGCTACATTTCCAGAGTTTCAGCGATCGACTGTCGTCATTAGACTTTCCGCCTTCGTGATCGACGATTCACATTGAATATTTCCTTATCATACTACATTTGAATCTTTCGAACCCTCGAAACTATCCAGACTCCTAGAGTCTTCGACACGTCACCAGCCATGTTGGCCAGGTGGGCACGAACCAACAACTGATATGCGGCAAGGATCGAGGGGTGACACGTGTCCTCCTTAGGGGGTGACACATGTCCTACTTTAATAGGCATAAGGGGTCTATGAATCAACCAAAATTGGGTGACATGTGGCATGCATAATGTGGGTCCATGTCACATCAGATGATGTCATCAAGACATGTCATCTTAGACTGATAACGTTTTAGCCCTTCGATCTAACGGTTAATAATATTCCACATAGATCCATAGATATACGGATCTCGTTACTTCGGAGATCCATAGTTTGAGATTTTTGGAGGTGTCACACCCCAAATCCTCTGAAGTGTCAAGTCTCTGGATTATAAGATCTGGTGACACATGTAACTGGAGGCAACGACCAAGATTTACTCTGGCCTTCGAAGCTCTAGAAATTTTGGCTCCGTAACAACTTTCCTCTCGTTCCCTTCAGAGTGTTGAGCTCTCGGACCATAGAATATCCTGTCACGTGGCCTCTCATCCGACGGCTCAAACCCCAATCAATGTTCATGATTTATCCCGGGACTCCGACCTTTGGGAGTTCCATAGGGTTAACACGCTCACTCCTCCTGAGCGCCAAACTAGTGAAGGAGCCCGAGATAACTCCACGTGGTCCCGACCTTTGTTTCCTCACATAGATCTATGACACTATACCTTAGACTTCCAGACTCCTGAAGTCTTAGACTGCCGAAGTACCCACTATCGCATAGGATGACGGGTAATACACGATGGAGAGTACAGGTGGATCCCAAGTATCCTCCCTGTCATATGAACCCAACGTTGCACACATGACTAGATATAGCTTACACGTGGCCCCTATAGGGGGTGACACATGTCACATTTTAATGGGCTCATGGGGTCTGTAGCTGCACAAATCTAGGTGACACATGACATGCGTACTATGGGTCCACATCACCTTGAGTGACGTTAGGGTGCCACGTCACCTCGAACTGATAGTTTCCTAGCCCCTTGATCTCATGGTATGTAGGAGTCCACGTAGTCTCCAGATCCATGACCTCCATTACTTCAGGGCTTCGGCCTTTGGGGAGTTGGCAGTGTAACTTCCTCATTCTCCCCAGAGCATTCAATACTGGGCTAACCTCGAGCTAAATCTAACAGCCAGGGGAAATTCTGAAGGATCCCCAGATCCACGATCTATATTAATTCATCGCTTTGACCTTCCAGAATATCGGTGTTAACATTTCTTCACTCTCCCAAAGTGGAACTTCACTAAATTTTTCTTGGTGTAGATCCAACGGACAAGGGGACCTTCGATCCTTCCTAGATCTAAGGCTCACGGAAATTTGGGGTGGAAGAAAGGATCTACATTTAACAGTGGGGAAGATCTATCTGCCACATTTAGGGAGACCGTCAGGCACCGGTCAACCTTATAGGTAACTGTAACTATCGGTTTCCTTCAACCTTTTTACAAAAGTATAGGGTCGAAACACTCTGGAGCTCCGATCTCCCAGAGTTTCGAAGCTGGGAAAACTCAACGCTTTTCGGGCCTAGCACAGGGTTCTCAAACCTTGGTCACATGGGTCCTTTGAAGGCTCTTATGGGAATACACACTAATTCCTTTAGCCTTAAATGAGTTAATGTCTTGGGCACGAGCCCTCGGTCATGTGGGTGAACGTTCTGGGGAATGCGCTCCCTTGTCTTCACTCTAAGAGTGTTATACCTCCTAAGCTTACAGGTACCTCAAATTAAATGAGGGGACGCTCCTTTTGTTTCTTTCGAAGTTAGAACTTAGAGAGTTCTCCACTCCTACGCAGCTGGTGTAGGCTATGTGCACCTTTGCACTACCTCTCTTGAGTCTAATGCACTCCCTTATCCAGGAGGCCCAGAATAACTGGAAGTGTAAACACGCACATGTGAACTATGCCCAAGGTCATCGGACTCATATTTCATTTGTTTTAGCTTGATTCATTACAGAGCTTGAGCATTTATGTGTATAAATCAACACAGTCAAGCCAAAGATAAAGAAACGAAGTCCAACCATCAAGAAAATGTGCACATATCTAAACATTCACAGGATATCCAACTTTATTTCACAGTTACAACTCAAATTACATAGGGTGTGAGTATACTTATATATTACATGTTGCATCAAACCCACTCACCATGGGTGTGCGCCTTTCCACCCAACCATAGGGTCAGATTCATTCACTCTTACCACTTTGGCCACCCTCATGCCAAGCCATGATATCATTAGGGAATCCATGCAATTTCGCAGAGACCCTCTCTCTATCACAACCACCCTAGGAGGTTTGTCAGATGCTTCCTCGACTTCAAGCTAGCGGTCCTATGCTTCAGGTCATGTTTTATGCCAACTTCTCAGCTAGAGAGAATCACACCCTCTTCTCCATTGTTTGCGTGTGTATATCCTTGCACCCCCTTTCCTCAGGAAGGTTTTCCACCTATCTTGTTCCTTCTATTAGAAGGAAACTCAAGTCAACCTGGGTCTGTCAGACCCTGTGGTAATTTGGGCTGACATTATTCAGCCAATCCATGCCTCCATTTAGGGGGGTGGTTGATGGTTCAACCACCGATCCTCTCCTTCATTAATTGATTCTTTTCCTTGGGTTTGGGAGGAGGTTTATTATTCCCCAACAAGGGGAAACTTTGGGGTCTTTGACATAATGGACCCTCTCTAGTTTTCCCATTCTTTTCCTCTAATGATATCATGGATAGTACTTCAAGGCTTCACCCCCACAGTCATTCATTGGCAATCTAAACAACATTGCATTTACATCATTCACATTCCATATCATGGTAATCCTAATTAATGATTAATTACAAGCTGGGGGAAACATGGGTATTACAATCGCCCCCCTTAAAAGGGAACACCGTCCTCGGTATTCTTTCTCAGTAACACATGTCATGTCTTTTTTCCTGCAGATGTTTCAGAAATATTGATTCTCTTTCTTGGTGAGGTCCCTTCTGGACTCTTAACCTTCATCACCTGCCTTCAATAATCTTGGACAACAAGCATGTTAATCATAGTTTCATGCGAAAACATTTTATTGTTTCATAAAATTCAAGAAAGATTTAGTAACTTAGCACAATACTCATCTGTGCAGTTCGTGGATTTGTATCCACATGGTTGTCTTATTATCTTGGCCCATTATTTCTCCTGGACATACCCATTGTGTGCATGATCCTGATCAATATTGTATGAGAATTTTCAAGTCCCTTCTTCCTTGAGGTCACTCACCCTCCATGCCCAGGCTCAGGCATTCCCTTCTCTGCTATAAAGTTCCTTGGGTGATTCATCTTGCCTCGCCAAGGATTTCTAGCGCAAGAAGAGTTTTAAGGACTTCATTGAGACTTATAGTCGAGGCGTCCCTCAAAATTGTTGTGTTAAGGCATCCCTTCAGCTTGTGTTATCACAACACAACATGTTCTAGGGCGATCATGGCTTGCCACAGGGTTCTCATGTCTCAACAGTAGCCTCTTTCATGCTTTCCAGCTCGAAATCCTTCACCTGTCCCCCCTGGACAGATCCTTTTTATCTCATCTTTATTAAAGGTACACATAAATTATGAGATATCACCATTAGTTTCAAATTCGAAACTTTCTTGCAAATCTGTCACCCATAGATTTTCCAATTTCCATTTAGTTTCATATCTGTTTCACATAGGAACAAATTCACAAGCATGGGGCTTTCCTTCCCATAGCAATTTGGCCCAGCAGGAAATTGGTCTTCACTATGGGCTTTCATCATGGCCATATCCAAGACCCCTTTCTTCCTGCAATTCATTCTTTATACATCCAAACCAACGGTTAGTTTCTCATGTATATATATTCTCACATCACATCCAAAATGGCATCACAAACATTTCTTAACTTGTGCATTCTAACAGTTGCATCACATCTATACAAACATGAAAGGAAACTTCATTCCTTTCCTTTGCATCCTTTCATCCTACCAAACTTTTCAAAATTTAATTCAATCATTAAGCGAACTTAACCCATGGTGCCAACATCCCTTGCCACATTCACACCCAATGCACCCTTGCATTGATTTCAAGTTTGCCACACTTTATGAAAAACACTTTGCCATGGTGTGTTTGAGCTTAACCAACCTCTTCACCATAGGGCTTATTCATTCTCATTCATTATTGCAGCAGGAATATACTTCCTACTACAGACTGATCATGATCCCAAATTAGCACATATGAAACTATAAGTTTCTCTTGAATGCACCCAAGCATTCTTCCTTCATTAGTAACCAGGGTGCCAACACTCATGGCCACCCAAATTTTCTTTTCTTTAACACCTATACCATGTAAGTAAAATATTGGAAGGTCCTTCTTTCTCAATGGAATATCCATTGTCATCCCTTTATGCAAACATGCATTTTCTTGAAGCAATTCCATGCAATGTGCTAACTTTGAGCACCTTTATTCCCAATCTCTCTAGATTGGTTATCGTACCCATGGTAATCTTTACTCCTGCCATTTCCTTGCAAGGATTATAACTCATCTTTGGTTGGCATAGACTTACTTCTCTATTATTCAGGTTCCTTTCCTCAATCATGCCCTACTTGGGTATAAATTTCATGCAACAACCGCTCAAATTTTATTCGCATACCTTTAAGATAATGTAATCTTTTCAGAAGGATTTCCTATCAAATTCCTTCATACCTTATGCCACATAGGTATGAACATTTTTATACCTGCTCTGGCTGCTAGAACCCTCTCTGATATCACCTCATCAATGGTGTTTTATGGGGAATTCTAAAGTCCCTTCAACAATCCTTTAATGACAACCTTCTCATAGTCATCCTCTACTTGATGTTGTCCATCATTGGCAACTATCTTCCTCAACAACTCCAATTCATTTCTACACATGTCATACATCATAATGTGTTAGTCGTCATGTAAAATAAAAATGATTGTATCATCACATCCAAATCAATAAAACATTTTCAAATATGTCCTAGAATATCTTTATGCACTTCATTACATTACTTTTTAATGTTTTCATGAGTGCAACACAATAATTCTCAATTGTTTCTATAGTCATACAACCATCATTGTTATGGTGTCAAACATTTATTTTTCATCAGCACACCAGTTTTCTTCCTAGACAAAACATAATATTCAGTAAGAAAGGAGTTAAGAGCTCTTTCCTTTTTCCAACTCCTTCTACACATCCCTGGACTTTCAGTCCAACTGAGTTACTTTCCAAAGCCTCATTTCCTTTACTTTATATGGCTCACACAAGCCTATTCATCCAACTTACTTATCTATCTAATTTCCTCCTTCTTTGCTTATGCAATCTACTTCTCATTGTGATCTTCTTGCTCCTTCCTTGAGAAACCTTGGTTAGGCTCACCCTAATCCTTAGGATACATCAACATGCTTTAATAGAAAACCTTTTGTTCATAATGAATCGTGAACCTGGGTATGCTGCATATTACCATTCTTTTATCAGAATGGTCTACATTCGTTTGTTATTTTTCCACTCATACATTTTGTTTTAGAATGAAATCCAGGATTCTTGTATATATTGTATATATGTTTGCAGTCCACTGCTCAATTCTCAACAGTCATTAAGGTGATGACTCTGTCCTCCTAGACTAGTCTTCACACAGTTCCTCCACAAGGAACTCCTTCAACATATAACTTCCTTATTGCATATACTTCACTATCTGTGTTAGTCTCAACCTTTAGTTAGCCTCATTTGGGTACCAAATATTCCATAAGGAATATAAGCATGCATCTTTGTTGTGCATCCAAATTATGTATCCACCCATATTCTAGTTTCTTAACTTACATCCATGATGTACTTAACCATATTCATAATCATAAGCATGTGTGTAGCTACCATAGGTATATTTCACATCCCACATACATCTCCAATTTAAAATTAGTCAACTCATGATTGTTCACAATCGTTCGCATGTGA
Source organism: Picea engelmannii (assembly GCA_009831015.1). Classification (NCBI taxonomy): domain Eukaryota; kingdom Viridiplantae; phylum Streptophyta; class Pinopsida; order Pinales; family Pinaceae; genus Picea; species Picea engelmannii. The sequence continues at coordinate 20,581 of ML828522.1, read as the reverse complement.
TCCTCAAAGGAATAATCATTTTCCTCGTATTATGACAACAAAGCATCCTTATTTGTTTACTCTTTCATATAGTTATGTTATCCAGTCCCGAGGGAATGGAGCACATTCCCCTTAAGTTATTATTCAAAACAAAACTTTCATGACTCTTTCATATTGGAGTCAACCATGCATCCATGGTATTCACTTAATCTTGGCAAGTGCAATTATTTCCTTACATATCACTCATCAAGACAACCATATTATGCCTTTAATATACATATGTTCTCACATCATACATGTGCATCACTTACACATTTTATATCATTCATACTTAGTTGGTATTAATGTTAGGATTCATATCAAGAAGCTTCACAATGCATTAAATCCATGCACTCAATCCTATACATACATAGACCAAACAAACATCATGCAAGCTCCTCGCCTGCACCCTTCTACCTCATTCTTATATCTATATTTCATTCATGTTGTTACTCCCCTGCTATCAATGGGTCATTATTGACCAATGCAAACCAACAACGGGTCTTATACTTCATCCCGCCATAGATTTAATTGAGTCTATTTTCATGTTACATCCATGCAATCATCATCGTATGCATTACAACATGTTCTCATCTCGCATCTTCATTCCTAGATAGTACTCATGTCAATACACTTTTTATACAAAAATGAGATCAAAATATGGCTCATATACCCATTTCACTTTTCCCTTTTTGGGGAATTAACAACAGTCCCAAAGGACTCCTCTTTATATTTCTTAATTATCTTATCCCTGCTGACGTTTTCAATCATTATAGGTCAAGTAAAATGAACCTACACATTTTCATCAGTCCTATGGTCGTGAGGAGTTATATACTCATGGTTTAGTCTTTTAATAACGGAGTAATTATAACTGCTAAGGATCCTACCAATCCTTACTAGATTTTCTTAACCATGAAGGAATTCTTCATGAGTATTTTCCATATTAATTGAAAGAGACTCTACACGCCCTAACAGATAGACAATGTTACACTATAACAAAACAATTACGTTTGTTTCCCTTGTCTCACTCATGCAACTTCACAACATAATTTATGCCACCTCTTCCATTCACATTTAGGTCTTATTATTAATGTTGATCAGCATATCCCTACTCCTATAAGAATATTTATCATTTTGATGAAGGGACACTATAATTATTCTGCTGAAATTCAATAGAAATTCCCAAATCACAGTTTCAATCTGCAATCCTTCTCCACGAGGAGTTAATGCAGATAATAAACAATCTTCCAAACGTATAATTACCTTTCAACAGGCTCATCTTAATCTTGGTATACGAGTCCTATGACTGGTCTCTGGCCCATCCATGCCTATGTCTAAATCATGCTTTGCTAGATAGGGTAGGGCAGGGTGCCCTCTCCTTTAAAATTTTCTAAGAAATAAAATCACTCGACTCTTTCATGAGCCCAAGCAGGACAAGTGTTGTTTCCATACTTTGATACCACTTTGTAACACACGAGACCCCTAAATACCCTTTCTAGGGATGAGGAATCATTTTTTTGTTCTTCCTAACTATCTCAAATCCTAACTCCAGGATCTCCATTAGATTCTACTCACCACAAGTTTTCCAGTGGTCATCGTCACACTAAAATCTAAGCTATGGTATGCAAGTTATGGCCTCTCAAAGTACCCAAGTGTTGTTAATTTGGGTCTTCATCATTCGACACCAAACATTCTTATTTCCTAATCCCCGAAGTCCTATAATATCGCCACGTGCCCTTAGCCCTTCAACGTTCGACGATTTACATTGAACGCCCCCTCTTCGGTGTTCAGCCGTCGACAATCGATGGTATTCATGCTACGTTTTCAACGTTTCAATAATCGAATATCTTCATAGGAATTTTGGCCTTAGGATATCAACGATTCTCGTTGAATCTTCCTTTATCATACTACATTCGAATATTCCAAACCCCCAAAACTATCCAAACTCTCGGAGCCCCAGACACATCACCAGCCATGTTGGTCAGGCGAGCATGAACCAACAACTGACATGCAGCAAGGGTCGAGGGGTGACACATGTCCTCCTTAGGGGTTGACACGTGTCTTTCTTTAATCGACATAAGGGGTCTATGAATCGACCAAAACTGGGTGACATGTGGCACACGTAATGCAGGTCCACATCACATCATATGACATCATCAAGCCACATCATCTTAGACTGATAACTGCTTAGCCCTTCGATCTAACGATCAGTAAGATTCCATGTAGATCCATAGATATACAGCTCTCATTACTTCAAAGATTCGACGTTTGGTAGTTTTGGAGGTGTCACACCCCAAATCCTTCGGAGTGTCAAGTCTCCAGATTATAAGATCTATCGACACATGTAACTGGAGGCAACGACCAAGATTTACTCCGGCCTTCAAAGCTCCAGAATTTTTGGCTCCATAACAACTTTCCTCTCGTTCCCTCCGGAGTGTTGAGCTCCTGAAAGGAGCCCGAGATAACTCCACGTGGTCCCAATCTTCGTGTCCTCACGCAAATCTATGACACTATACCTCATACTTCCAGACTCCCAGAGTCTTAGACTGCCGAAGTACCCACTATTGTGTGGGATGACGGGTAATACACAATGATGTGTACAAGTGGATCCCAAGTATCCTCCATGTTATATGAACCCAACGTCGGAAAAGTGGCAAGATAGAGCTTACATGTGGCCCCTACAGGGGGTGACACATGTCACAGTTTAATGGGATCGTGGGGTCTACAGATGCTAAAAAACTAGGAAACACGTTGCACACGTATTATGGGTCCACATCACCTTGAGTGACGTTATGGTGCCATGTCACCTCAAACTGATAGGTTCCTAACCCCTCGATCTCACGATCAATAGGAGTCCACGTAGTCTCCAAATCCACGACCTCCATTACTTCAGGGCTTCGACCTTCGGGGAGTTGGCAGTGTAACTTCCTCATTCTCCCTAGAGCGGTCAACGTCGGAATGACCTCAATCTAAATCTAATGACCAGGGGGAATTCTGAAGGATCCCCAGATCTACAATCCATATTAATTTACCACTCCGTCCTTTGGGAAAATCAGTGTTAACATTTCTCCACTCTTCCGAAGTGGAACTTCGCCGAAGTTTTCTTGTCATAGATCCAATGAAAAAGGGGGCCTCTGATCCTTCCCAGATATACGACTCACGGTAATTTGGGGTGGAAGAAAGGATCTACATTTAACGGTGGGGCATATCTATCCGCCATGGTTAGGGAGACCGACAGGCATCGATGAACCTTATAGGTAACCGTAACTATTAGTTGCCTTCGACATTTTTACAAAAGGATAGGGTCGAAACACACCAGAGATCTGATATCCCAGAGTTCTGAAGCCGAGAAAGCTCAGCTCCTTTTGGGCCTAGTGCATGGTTCTCAAACCTTGGTCACATGGGTCCTTTGAAGGCTCTTATGGAAATACGCTCTAATTCCTTTAGCTGTAAATGAGTTAAGGGATTGGGCATCAGCCCTCTATCATGCAGGTGAAAGGTCTAGGGAATGTCCTCCCTTATCTACACTCTAAGAGCATTATACCTCCTGAGCTTACTGGTACCTCAAATGAAATGAGGCAACGCTCCTTGTGTTTCTTCCTAAGTTATAAATTAGAGATTTATCCACTCCTACGTAGCTGGTGTAGGATTTGTGCACCTCTACGCTACCTCTCTTGAACCTAATGCACTCCTTTATCTAGGAGACCTAGAATAACTGGAAGTGTAAACATGCACACATGAACTGTGCCCAAGGTCGACAGACTCACAGTTCATTTGTTTTAACTTGAGTCATTACATGGCTTGAGAATTTACGTGTACAAATCAACACAATCAAGCCAAAGATAAAGGAATGTGGTCCAACCATCAAGAGAACATGCACATCTCTAAACATTCACAGGATATCCAACTTTATTTCACAGTTACAACTCAAATTACGTAGGGTATGAGTATACTTATCTATTACAGGTTGCAACCAACTCACTCACTGTGGGTGTGTGAATTTCCACCCAACCATAGGCTCAAAGGAATTCACTCTTAGCACTCTGGCCACCCCCATGCCAAGCCATGATATCACTAGGAAATCCATGCCATTTCTCAGAGACCCTCTCTCTATCACAGCCAGCCTGGGAGGTTTGTCAGATGCTTCCTCAACTTCAAGTTTGCGGTCCTCTACTTCAGGTTGTGTTTTCTTCCAACTTCTCAATTGGAGAGCCTCGCACCCTCTTCTCCACTGTCTATGCATGTATATCCTTGCGCCCCATTTCCTCAGGAAGGTTTTTCATCCTGGCTCTGTCAAACCCTATGGTACTTTGGGATAACATTCTTCAGCCAGTCCATGCCTCCATTCATGGGGGTGGTTGATGGTTCAACCACCGGTCCTCTCTTTCATTAACGGATTCCTATCCTTGGGTTTGGGAGGAGGTTTATTATTCCCCAACAAGGGGAAAATTTGGCATCTTTGACATAATGGACTTGTTGAGCAGTCAACACACCCTAAAACGCCTATGTCATTTTTTTACTTTTTGGGTACCACTTGATATTTGCACTGTCTTAATCCGATCTCCTTTTGAGAAATGTTTTGTCTTTCCTTGTTCTCTTGAATGTCATTAGCTATTCAGGTTTGTTTAAATTTATGAAACCCCCATGAATTAAAAAGGCTTAACACTTAAATAAGGAATCAACAACCAAAACACTTCACCCGACGCGCTAAATATTCGACATCAGAAGGAATTCAAAGGTGAAAAAGAATCACTCAGAAAACCTCAGTCGGCGAGCATCGATCTTCATCAGTATCGACAAAAGGAAGTTTTGTTTCACGACAATGATCACATCTCGACATCGTCAATAGATGATCCCCTTCGGCATCGGTAAAAGGAAAAGGGAGTAAATGTTAAAGAAGAAAGAAATGATATCGTCGATACCCGATGTGTTTCGGCATCGGGAGTTTTTTGAGGAAGCTAATCCGAAGAAAAACATGTGATAGGTTTATCCCCGATCGTCGACCCCCGATACCTTCTTGGCATCGACGAGCCTGGGTTTATTTTAGAACGCACAACTTGAAGAAAGTCCTGACTCCGACTAATATGTGTGAATTAAGTCACCTGTCTTTGACACCATGTGTCTTTGCCATATTGGAGAAACCGTACGGTCTAGATTAACCCCGAGTCATTCTTGGTTCCTTAGGTCTAAGTCACACCTCTGAGTCAGTTTTTCCACATCAACATTGTACGATGATATTGATTGGTGTCGGATATTTTGTGAGAGACATCGATGAAAACATTCATGGTGCATCCTTGATCCCCGATCCACCCACTGAGAAAGAGACACGATGGGACGTTTTAGTGCTAGATACGATTAGATTTTGAGCATTTAAGGGGTTAATTAATACCAAATATCGCATTATTTTCTACTTTGTGTGCAAATCAAAACAATCGTTTGAAATTACCGATAGACCACATCACCCCCCGTGCCTCCACCGTCAACCCATGATGAATTTTTGCAAAGATTCGGCGACAGATTTGTTTGAATTTCACTCATCACTCGAATTAAATGGTTGATATGACATGGTAAGTTCTTCCCTGGTTTAAATTCTCTTGAGCCATTGTAAACGGAACCATTATACGCACAAATAAGTTTCAGAACATCCGGAGAAAGTGAGACGAACAATTCGAAAGCTGCAGAGTTCCCGTGAGTGTCAAATAACTAGGTTTAGCAAGATTTACCGATATGTATCCAAGTTTGTGATTTTTTACGTGGCTACGATTTATATATTTGTTATCCAGTTATGTTCTTTTCATAGTATCTAAACTTTGATTTTTCAGTTGCAAGAACAATGTCGCCAAGGAAGCTGAACACTAGACAATCATCGAGGGCGTCGAAGCTGAAGGAGCCAGAGGTAGGTGAAGGTTACTCTCCAGTGGTAGAAAAACAGTTGGAATATACTTTGAGGCTGGAACCGTCATTAAGACATATACAAAGAAGGTTTTCATTCAACTGTCGGCCTTTGGAGACACAGAGGAAAACACAGGGACCAAGACGACACTCCCACATTGGGGAGAACTCTTCAAAAAGATCAGTCGGGAGGAATTTTCGGAGTACATCCCACATAGTGACCCAGATGTGAGAGCATTTGACGACCAGGTATTCATGAATATCCGACGGTCATACCTACACATGGTAGCAATAATAACCCATGTGTTTTCCTATATAGAACTTCTGCAGTGGCTCATCGACCACACAGACACACAAAAGTGTTAATTAATCAACGAAAACAGTGGTGGATGTGTCGGGGTATTCCTACCGGTAGAGGTCCAAAAGTATTACAAGTTGAGAGACCCTGAGGAGCGACTAAACTCAGAGTTTGTCGTAAAATTCTATGAGCGCCATGACACCCGCCGAGTAATGTCCTCATGGTGGGGAGAAGATAAGAAATACACCAACTAGACCTCTAGCTGGTACCAGACAGCCAAATTAATGGAGCCATATATCTACCTGATGACCAACTTAAGGGAGAAAGATTGTTCCATATTTTCAGAGGCATGGATGCATCTGGCTTACACAATGGCCATTTTCGGAAGCGACTTCAACTGGGGAGCCATCATTTCCAAGCAACTAAGCATTTGCATACAACAAGCTCAAACGATGAAAGAAGGAGAGACACCAGCCTTCTACATGGCTTCTTACTTACTGGATGTTATGTGTGCCAGAAACATTTTTTCCGGCATGAACCTGAGCTGGCACGTCGCAGAGCTCCCGGTCCACGTATATTTAAACATATTATGGGAGAACATGTACAAAAAATCCTACTCCCTCATCTGCGATGAATTCATCGCACGTATTTATTTTATTCTTTCCAAGAAAGAATGCCCAAGACTATCAATTGCGGCCAAAAAGATGATATTGAAGGTCATCCACTAGTATCTAGACGAGCACGATACCTACATCAGAGTGTTCGAGACCACCAAATTACCTCATCTCATGCCTGCACATGTCACTGACCAGCTTGTAGTTGTTGGGTATGTGTTATATTCTTTGCACGAGTAGTAGTGTCTGAGCATATGCGCTGAGCACGTAGGGGGGCTAGAGGGGAGGCTTCTAGGCCCCCCCTCGGGGGGTGTAGGGGGGCGGAGTCCCCCACATGGGGGTTCGAGGGCAGTGCCCCCGGAAAAAAAAAAAATATTCCTCGGGAAACGTGACACCTACCTCAGGAAACGTGTCATGTATTTAGGTGGTTTTTTTGGCACATGTTTTTTGCCAATGGTTTTCTATTTTCGGTTAAGGAATTAGGGTTTTGGACTAATCCAGGTCATTGGGTTAGGGTTTTCGGTTAGGGTTTTGGATTTCGTTGGCTCCTATATGTATATTGTATTGTAAACAATGTAACACAATGAATGAATATAATATATGTTGGTTTTCTCGATTTGGGTTTCCAGGGGAAAAATCTCTGTGTAATGTTTGTATTTGCCATTGTATCTTTTCTGTTCTTTTCTGAATATCTGTTTATAGTAGATAGTGTACAAGGTTAGAATTTACATTTGGTATCAGAGCTTTATTGGCTTCAGGGGGACGTCTTTGTGGTCAAGGGTTTGGCTCAGGACTATGATAAGCCTTGTTGCAATGGGAGATTTGTGGTATTGTTTTTTAGGTGAAAAGAAATGGCAAGCAATTCGAAGATGGAGATCGAGAAGTTTAATGGGAAAAGATTTGAGCTGTGGAAGCTCAAGATGGAAGATCTTTTGGTGGACAGAGATCAGTGGATCGTGGTAGATCTAGGTACTGCACCTACAGGAACTTCTGCAGATGACTGGAAAAATATGGATCGAAAGGCAAAGAGCACAATCCGACTGTGTCTCTCTGATTCAGTATTACTGAATGTGTTAGAGGAAGCTATAACCAAGGATTTATGGAAAAGTTGGGGAAGTTGTATCAGTCTAAGTCCCTGGTAAATAAACTATTCCTGAGAAAGAAGTTGTATAACTTGAGGATGAGAGACAAAGACTCGGTGGCAGAGCATTTGAACACCTTCAATATTGTGGTAAGTCAGTTAGTATCTATTGAGATTAAAATTTCAGATGAAGATAAATGTATCAGTTTGTTGTGTTCTTTACCAGACTCGTGGGATAGTCTGGTTGTGGCCATAGGTAGTAATACAAATTCTTTGAAGTTTGAAGAATTGGTCTCATCCTTGTTGTCGGAGGAGATGATATGAAATAATATGGAAGGACATAGCACAGACGTATTATTTGCAAGAGGACGTTCCCAGGAAAGAAATAGATCTAATTTCTCAAGTGGGAGATCTAAGTCTAAGGGTAGATCTAAATCTCCTGGAAAGTTTGTAAGGGTATGTTGGAGGTTTGGAAAAGATGGGCACTACAAGAAGCAGTGTAGATCCAAAGTTGAGAAAAAGAAGGGATCTGAAGAATCTTCTTCTACAGAAGAAAATACCTCCAAGGAAGAATGAGGTGATGTGTACTTGGCCTCTTCAAGCACACATGCAGATCATGAAGCATGGTTGATTGACTCTAGTGCATCTTTTCATATGACTCCCCACAAGGAGTGGTTCTGCGAATATGAAAAGTATGATGGAGGTAATGTTTTCTTAGGTAATGATTCGATAGCCAGAATCATAGGAAGAGGAAGGGTCAAGTTGAGACTCATAGATGGAAGGATTAGAACACTGCCTAGTGTTATACACATCCCAGGTATGGCCAGAAATTTAATTTTTGTAAGCAAAATGGAATATGAAGGGGTAAAAACAATTTTTGAAAAGGGAACTTGTAGGATGGTTCGAGGAGCAATGGTGTTGATGAAGGGAGTTCAGTTTGGAACTCTGTATAAGCTGCTAGGAAGCACTATTAGTTATGGGTGTAATATCTCCATTGTTCCTGATATTGGAGTTAAAGAAGAAAGAACTCCTACAGTTTCTGGAGAAAAGGTTATGTTGTGGCATCAAAGACTGGGGCATATCGGAGAGAAGTGTCTTCGACTATTACACGGTAAAGGTATGGTTGAAGGTATGTCTAACTGCTCTCTGGATTTTGATTTCTGTGAACATTGTCTATATGGGAAGCAGAATCGGGTAAGATTCCCCTCTGGTGCAACGAGGGTAGTTCACAGTGATGTTTTTGGACCTATGTCGATCCCATCATTGGGAAAATATGTGTAAGTTATGTCTCATTTATAGATGACTTCTCGAGGAAAACTTAGATATATTTCCTCAGGAATAAATCTAAAGTCTTTAACAGGTTTAAAGAGTTTAAGGCTCTTGTTGAGAATCAAACAAAGAAAAGAATTAAGATGATGAGAACAGATAATGGTGGAGAGTTCTACAGGAATTAATTTGAAGAATTTTGTAAGAAGTGTGGTATAGCAAGGTTAAAGACTACTCCATATACACCTCAGCAGAATGGAGTTGCAGAAAGGATGAACAGGACGTTGGTGGAAAAAGCAAGGTGCATGCTCAGTGGTGTTGGGTTATGGTAAGAATTTTGGGTAGAGGCAGTGGGTACTACATGTTATCTAGTCAACAGATCACCCTCATCAACATTGGGTGACAAGACTCCACAAGAGGTATGGACTGGTAAGGAACCTTCTCTCACACATCTTAAGGTATTTGGTTGCGATGCATATGTTCATGTTCTAAAGGAAAACAGGAGTAAGCTAGATAAGAAGGCTGAAAAATGTATCTTTATTGGATATAAAGATCGCCTCAAAGGTTATAATCTTTGGAACCTAGAAACTAAGAAGGTAGTGTATAGCCGAGATGTGGTATTTGGAGAAATGAAGGATGTTGTTAAACAGGAATTCCTACCAAGTAAGGAAGAACCAGAGAAGATAGAGTTTGATTTAAAGGGTGTTGAAGAAGACTCTACAGAAGAACATGAATCAGAAGAAGAAGATCCTCATACTCCAGTATTGAGGAGATCGGATCGAGAAAGAGGGCTATCGGAAAGGTATAGTCCATCTGATTTTCGTTCAAATTTTGCTTTGTCTATTACTGATGATGATCCTAGAACTGTCAGGGAGGCAGTGGATTCAGAGGATGGAAATCTCTAGAAAAGGGCCATGGAAGAAGAAATGGCATCTTTG